>NW_019104537.1:817583-873388 GCF_001995035.1 Momordica charantia | reverse complement strand
GCAACAATCTCCCAATACCCAAACCACCTTCTTCCTTGCAACGAGAGACAATATCCCACCTAACCAAGTGTTTCAATGTACTCTTCTGACTATCTCCCCAAAAAAATGATCTCAAACTTTGCTCAATCTGTTTGCTAATAAGAACTGGCATTTGAAATATTGATAAAAAGTACAATGGAATGCTGCCAAGAATCGAGAGACAGAGTCAACCTCCCTCCACGAGAAAGCTGGTACTTTTTCCATCTATCGAGCTTCTTCATGATTTTTTCTTTAATGGGATTCCAAAAATCAATATTTTTAGGATTTCCACCCAAAGGTAGTCCCAAGTAAACAATAGGCAATGTTTCAAACTTACAAACAAACTTCTTTACAACCCTAACCACCCTTTGAAGGTCAATATTAATTCCGCACAGTGAAGATTTTTCCCAATTTACTTTAAGGCCCGAAAGCCATTCAAATGTCTTTATAGTATCGAAAAGGACATCCAACAATGTATCGTCCGCGAATTTTAAATGAGAAATATGCACCGAATTGCTCCCCACAATGAAATCTTCAAACAAACCTCTATCGTGGATGTTTTCCATTAAGCTGCTTAGAACATCACTGATCAATAAAAACAAAAATGGTGAAAGGGGATCACCTTGACGTAAGCCACGCGAAGCCAGAATTCTTCCACGAGGCCTACCGTTTATGAAGACTGAAAATTTAGCTCCTCGAATGCATCGATTAATCCACTGAATCCATTTATTTCCAAATCTTTTCTTCCTAAGGACAGCAATCAGAAAATCCCAATCCACCTTATCGAAAGCTTTTTCAATGTCTAGCTTTAAAAGCCAACCTCTCTTTTTCTGTAATCTGTAAAAATCCACGGCCTCATTTGCTATCAATATCGGGTCTAGAATTTGTCTACCCTCAATGAAAAAGCGCTCTGATTAATGGAGATTGTGCTGGATATAACTTTCTTAAGCCGCTCGGTGAGGACTTTAGCCATAATTTTGTATGTGGAGGTCGTAAGACTAATGGGCCTAAAGTCTTTAACCTTGTCCACAACATCCTTCTTAGGAATAAGACAAATGTAAGTATCTTTGATACAAGCATTTATAATACCACTTGTGTAGAATTCTGCAAAAAGTCGAGCAAAATCCCCTTTCCAATGTTGCCAAAATTTGGCAAAAAACTCAATGGTAAAGCCATTAGGTCCAGGGGCCTTATTTTTCCCAAGAGATTTAATAGCTGACCAAATTTCAAGAGCATCAAATGGTCTTTCTAACCAGTTACTGTAATGATTCGAGATGGGTCTCCAGTTGATCCCTTTGGGAGAAAATCTTTGGACAGCCTCTCCCTTATACAAATTTTCAAAAAACCCAATGATTTCTGCTTCAATTTCCCTCTGATTTAGCAGGGATATATTTTGGGAGTTCTTTATCTCAGTAATCTGTGCTTTTCTTTTCCGAGCAGCCAAAAATTTATGAAAAAATTTACTGTTTTCATCCCAATTCTTCAGCCAATGTATCTTACACTTCTGGATCAGATATTGTTCTTCATTTAAGAATAAATTCAAAAGATCCTTCTTCAATGAAACTCTCCTCTCCTCCTCTGCCAAAGAAACTCCCACGGACTCATCTGTTTCATCAAGTAAAGCAATCTCCGAAATAATCTTCTCTTCTGCTTCTTTCCTCTTCTTTTCATTTTGAATATTCCACTGCTTAAGAACCGTTTTGAGATTTCTAAGTTTTGAAGAAATGACAAAACCTGCCCGTCTTGGCATCTGGTTTGTATTCCTCCCCTTTTTTAATTTCATATTATCTATGAAATGTTTGGTTTCTTAAAAAGAAAAGATATCTCTCTTCTCAACTTGTTTTGTTCAATAGAACTTCGCAGCTGCACCCTATAGTCTTAATATGTGCAAATTAGACTTCAATAATTGTGAAAGATCTACATTTTACATGAACGTGCAAATTAGACTTCAATAATTGTGAAAGATCTACATTTTATATGAACCTTTCTATTACACACCATGCTTATTATTTTCCACGTGACAAGATTTTTTCCTTTCTCGATTGGTGGCTGCTCTTTGGCATTGGTTCATATTTAATATTGAGTTTCCTTTTACTTGGTGCATCCTGACATGTATATATATATATATATATATGCATACATATATATCTATATATATACATAAATACCTATATATACACGTTTATATATATGTAAGAAGTCATACCATTGATGCAAAAGGAAGAACAAAAAACCATGGAGTTACAATACTGATTAGTTTGGGGAATAATATTAGTATATTAGTTAGGAGCATTATGGTAATTAGTTAGGGTTAAGTTGAATATATATAGAGGTAGAGTAGGAGGGAGAGAAGGGGGGATCTTGGGAAATAGTTTAAGATGAGGAACTTGGCATAGTTCTTGGAAGAGAGATAGCCCTCTCGAATGGCTATCGATATTTTAACGTCTCCTTGATATTCCAATATAGTTGTCTTCTTATTTTCCCGTGATCGAGAACCTAACACACCACTTTGATATCGTTGATAAAAAAACGTAATGATATTACTTACTTTTCTTCATTTCAAATATCTGTTTGCTGCTATTTGGAAATCTAAGAGCCCTAAGAGAGTCAATATACTAATTTGGATTCTTCTTAATAAATACAGAGGAATTTCTTCAAAGGAAGCTCAAGTCCTCTGTTTTACAGGCCTAGGTGTGCTCATTATTTCTTTGGGATAGTGAAAAGTCTAAATCATTTGTTCTTTCAGTCTTTATATGCATTGGGTTGTTGGTTTTATTTGCTTTAAATCTTCAATCTTTATTGGGTCTTTGATAAAGATCCTAGGAATAACCTTATTCAATTGCAGCATGGTCCAAATTTATCTCCTCATAGCTCATTTACCATGGATTACTGGTGTCAAATCAATTATTCAGAAATTTGGTTTGAACGCAATCAAAATATTTTTTAGGACAAGCTTAGGTGTTGGCAGGTTTGTTTTGACTCGGAAAAACACAAGGCTTTCTCATGGTGTTCTATATCTAATTTTTTTGATAATTACTCTTTTAATGTAATTTGTATTAGCTGGGATGCAATTATATCCCTTCCCTTGCATGTTTTTCTATTTCCTTTTTCTCACCCCCTTTTGAAGTTTATATTTTTGAACAATTATTCGTATCTTTTCCTTAGTCAATGTGTAAAGACTAAAGGATTGAGAGGATCATATAACTCCATTTCATTCACTAAAAGATATATATAGACAAGTATTCAAGGTTGACTTGAAGTAAAGAATGTAAAAGGAAGATAAAGGACAAGTAACTAAAATAATTACAATAATATAAAATATAATAATATAAGCACTATAACATGACATGTTCATTTCTTGTTTAAAAAACATCTTGATCTGTAGAAGCGTCATGCAGCCAAACTCTTCTGATGACTAATGACAAACAATTGTTCTCCATGCATGGTAGCTGCAAGTTGGATCCATTCAACTTACGTTCTGTAACTTTTCACATCACTAAAATCATCTCGGACAACACTATTGATATTTTCACAGCCATAACCTTAAAAACTGGGACAAAGTTTGAGATATGAATCCAAAAACCTTAGTACACTCGGGCCTTTTTACCTTCGATAGCAACAACTGAACAGGTATGATTGAAACATCTATACCAATAAGAATAGGATGGCACAACGAGCAAAACTTGGTTGATCAGAGGAAATACCACTGGTGCACACACTCATGTCTTGGCGTGTGAGAACGGTAGCAGAAGTTGTCATCAGCTCGTGGCCTCCACATGCAGGTCAATTGCCAGTTGGATTCTGGCGTTTCATTGATCAGCAATTTGCGCTCCATATTTATGTGTTACTTTTTCCGTCTTTCTTCTAAGAAAACCCTGTATTTGATTCAATGATAAGAAATATAACCATTATATTTCTTCCCAAAATTCTAGTAAATGTTTGTGAAAGATTATGATTTGATCGTTCCAGGGACTTGGTTATGAATTGTTTTTCGTTAAGCTATTTCATTGAGAAACTCTCCACTCCTTAAATTTGTGGAAACATACAGGTAGAATTTGTACTGATCAACTTTTTAATACATTGTCATTTGCAGCTTCAGTTATTGTTGAAGAATATGGTCATCAAGAAAAATTTGGGCATTTGTTTATCACCACGTTTGAAAGGTTTACTTATGCAGCATCTGTAATTGCTATCAATTCCTCGTATATATGTGACCAAGAACCTGATCTAGTGGAGGCTTACACAAATTTTGCATCAATCTTTATCCGATGCTCTCATAAGGTTATTCTTTTAGTTCTATTACTCTTTTCGTTTTCTTTATATTATAGGTATGGTTTCGTTTATCCTTTAGGAGAAAGCAATATTTGATGGCTGTTTGATTTCTGTACTCTATTGCAGGAAATATTAGCTGCATCTGGTTCTCTTTTGGAGGTTTCATTCCAGAAAGCTGCTATATGTTGCACAGCCATGCATCGTGGGGCAGCATTAGCAGCAATGTCATACTTGTCTTGTAAGAGCTGTGCATTTTTTTCCTTCTCTTTCAGCCTGGTAGTTAAGAATATTAGTTTTTAAAAAAATAATAAAAAAAGAAACAACTTTTCATATAAGGAAATCTTTTCATATAAGGAAAAATGTTGAAGATACAAACCCCAGAGGGATAAAGGAAAAGATAGAAAACAAAACTAACAACCAATGATTTCAAGGCGCATCTATGGCAGGGGCGAGGTATTCAAGACCTCCTACGCCTTTAATGTAGCCATGGCGAGCGCCTTCAACCAGGCACATGCCTTGGCGCGCTATTCCTCGCTTTGGTGCACCATCACCATAAGGCTTTGCGAGCACCTGATCATCAACGTCTAGTTTTTTTTTTTTTTTTGGAACAAATAAATTAGAAGTGTTTTAAAGACCCACGAGATTTAAGTTTTTAACACGCCAAATGCAAAACTCTAAAGGCTAAAATGTTGTGCCATCTTCCCCCTTCATCATTTGCCAGCAGCTTCTTCGTGGAATGAAAAGAAAAGAATAAAAGAGAAGAAGCAGAGTCGAAATAAGAAGAAGATAAAAGAAAAATCAAAATGGATGAGGAAGAATGGAATAGAAGAAGATTCTGATGGAAGAGAATAATAAGAAAAGACGGAGAAAAGCAAAAGGCAGAATAATGCAACTTACATTTTCAACTTACATTTTCAAGAAGCATTAAATGAGTTGAAGATGGGGCTGCTATTTCTATCCTTCGGAAAAGGTTGATTATACAACCTTGAAGAACTCTTGAAAATCTTTAAAAAATTAGAAGAAGTTGAAGATGAAGATTCTTTTTGATGTGGTAGTTAGTTGTTATGTACGCTTTTCCTAAGTTAAGTTGTAGCCTTTTAGTTAGTTGCTAAGTTACTTCACAGTAACTTGTTTTACCGTGTATCAGTTAGTAGACAGCTTCTATAAATAGGGCTGATCTCTTTAGTAAAGCTATTCTAAGTTTTCTTCAAGAATTCCTTGTACAAGACTGCATCAATTTTTCAATCAAACAAGATGTTCATTAAGTTTCTGGGGTCAAAAAAGAAAGGGAAGTGGTTGAAATAGACTGGAACTCTTTGATGGTTATCTCTAGACTTAAAGCGCACGATAATTGGAAGGGGATTGCTATTGCTTTGAAGAAGAATTTTGAGGTAGATTATCTAGCTAACCGTTTTATGGGTGACAAGGCTCTTTTAAAGATGGGAGATGGAAGGATTCGTAAAGGTCTGGATAGAAATGGTAAATGGAAGAAAATTGGTCTCTTTTATGTTAAATTTAAGTAGTGATCAGATTTAATGCGTAGCAAACAATTTTGGACATCAATCGTATCAAATTGGTGCTTGAAGATGGAGATGCATGTCTGAAAGACGAAGTTGCTCGTTTAGAAGTTGAAGAGTCTCAAACTTTACTTTTAACTTAGAAGAGAAAGGCATCCATGCTGCTCATACATTTATGGTGGTCGGTAACGCAACATTAAATGATAGGCTTAAGAAGGGTAGGTTTGATCTTGTTGATGCTTTAAATGTTGGCCAAGTGCCATTAAAAGGTAGGCCAAACGATAAATCATTCTCCCTAGACTCTAAGAAGTCTAAAAGAATTATTCAGCCTCTTCCAAGCCAGCAATAGTTATTACCTTTGAAAAGTTAAATTTCGGTGAGAATATCCAAGTAAATTTGCATGCAACCTTTACAAAGAAGCTGGAGAGTCTTATGGAAATCAGAAAAGGTGTTCCAAGACAAGGTCGATTGGGGTCACCTTGATGCTATTCTAGAGTTAAATGGTTTTGGCCAAAGATGGAGGAGATGGATGCAAGGCTGTCTCTCCTCTGTTAATTTGTCGGTGATGATTAATGGCAAGCCAAGAGGGAGAATTTTGGCAAAGAGAGGGATTAGGCAAGGAGACCCTTTATCCCCTTTCCTTTTCACCATTATTGGTGATTCTCTAAGCTGCTCTATTCATTACTGTTGTGAAAAAAGGTTCTTAAGAGGCTCTCTTCGATTGGCAGCAATGATGTTGTGGTCACACATCTGCAATATGCGGATGACACTATTATTTTTTGTCAGAATGTTGAAGATAACCTAGAAAGATGGTGGACTTTTCTGCAGATTTTCCTTCAGGGTGCGAGCCTTTCCTTATATTTGGAGAAGACTTCGCTGGTCGGGATTAATATTGAGAAAGGGCTGTTGTTAAAACAAGCTGAGGTTTTTGGGTGTAAGGCAGAGTGTTTGCCCATAACTACTTGGGAGTGCCGTTGGGGGGAAGATAGTTGACAAATTCAGGGCTAAGTTAGCTAATTGGAGAAACCTTATGCTTTCCAAAGGAGGGAGACTCACTATGGTGCTTTCGGTTCTTAACAGTTTGCCCCTCTATGCTTTCTCCACCTTCAAAGCTCCAAACAAAGGAAGCTATGTATTGATCGACAGTGTATGGATCACTGGCTAAGGCTGGCTAGACTATTGTTCTCATCAAATATACCGAACTTAAGTGAAGCAAGGATTGTGGCCACTCTCTGGGGATAAACCTAGGCACTTGACGCAACTTTTCAATGTTAACCTGCTTTGCTTCAGGGAAGAGTGGATGATCTGCCAGCTCTTGCAGAAATTTGTCAAAGTTGTTGCGAACCCCCAATTCTGCAGTGGCATGAGAGACAGCAGCCTTAAGGTCGGGGCTCTGGAGAGGAAGAATCTACATCGATCACGATGCGAGCAACAAGGTAATGGTGTCCTCGACCAAGCCGAACCAGGGATCTTGACCTGGTATCCAGAGAAGAAAGAAGAAAAGGAAGGGGTTTTGGAGATGGGGAGGATTGTTCGGAATTTTTTTTGGAATGGAAATGGATGCCACCCCGTCGTCATTTGATGAGCTGGGATCAAGTCTCATTACCGAAAAATTATGGTGGCTTAGGCCTGGGTGGTTTCAAAGAAAAAACAATGTCCTTCAAAAGTGGCTGTGGCACTTCACTCAAGAAGGCAATCCTCTGTGGAAGCTAGTGATTACAACCATTTATGGCATGGAGAATCATGGTTGGCTGCCTCACCCGCCCAAAGGAAGCAGTAGAGGAAAACCTTGGGTGGCCATCGAGCAGCAGAGATATTCTTTCATGAGCTTTCTCTCTTTTAAGGTCCAAAATGAGCGTAGAATCAAGTTTTGGAAGGACAATTGGCTCGGGAACATGCCTTTTGAAATTAAATTTCCTGACTTGTACCATATCTCCATGAAGAAAGAATGCATGGTGGCTGATTTCTGGGACAGCGAACAGGGAGATTGGAATCTAGGCTTCAGAAGAGGTATCTTGGATCGAGAAGTGCAAAGCTGGATCCATTTGGTGGATCTCCTGAATTCTTTTCGTTAGGGAATGGTGAAGACAAGGTGGAATGGGCTTTAAGTGGTGAGAAGAGATTTATTACCTAGTCTTCATTAAAAGGATTTGGAAATTTAATTGCCCAAAGAAAGTGAAGGTGTTCTTGTGGAGCATGGCCTATAGAAGCATCAACACCCACGAAAAACTACAAAAAAACTGATGAATTGGGCTTTATCGCCCTCGGCATGCCCGCTTTGTCTTAGTAATGGAGAATCAATAAACTACATTTTCCTTCATTGCCAGTTTGCAACAAGTGGGTGGTCCTTTTTATTGAAGGAATGTGAGCTGTACCAATGTTTACCTCGAATGATAGATGATTGGCTCTTAGAAATTGTTCAAGGGGGATCTTTAAAAGGGAAAGCAGAAGCGTTGTGGAGTTGCAGTAGCCGAGCTCTTACTTGGTGCCTCACAAATAGGAGATTCTTTTGTAATTACAATATAGCTTTACTCTCTCGAGATTGGAAGCTATAATGTATTAGCTCTTTAGGGGGCCATTTTGATCCCCGCCTATTGTTTCTTATAAAAAAAAAAAAAAAAAGGCAAATTAGAAGTGCTGAAGTATCTATCTCTTTTTTTTTTAACAAGAAACGAATTTTTTATTGATATATGAAAAGGAACATAAAAGCTTCCCAATTAGAGTAGATCATGCTAGGAGAGTAATTTGCAAAGATATTGGAAAGCACACCATTGGGAAAGCTTTAAATTTGGCCATGTTGGAACTTGGAACATTCCATCAGGTGCCTCTTGTGTCCTTCAAAATTCCTCTTATTCCGCTCAAACCATAATTCCGAAATGAGGGCTTTTGAGCCATTAACCTAGAGAAGACTTGCTTTAGGATGCATACGGAAGCCAAACATCAACTGAAAATTCGACTTTGAGGAGTCCTTATCTAAAACCCAAGAGAGATTAAATAAATGCAGCAACACAGCCCAACAACCAGCTGCAAAAGGGCACAAAAAGAAGGTGTGCATCTGATTTTCTTCAGCTCTCTCACAAAGAACACAAAATGAAGGATGGAGAGCCTTTGTGGGCATCTTTTTCTGGAGCACCTCTGCCGTATTCACCTTACCATATAGCAGTATCAATATAATAACATTAACCCTTTTGGGGCTGCATGGGTTCCATAACTTAGAGTAAAAATCTGAGGGTAATTCCACAGAAAGGCCTTCCGGTTTACAAAGGGAACGGACAGAAAATACCCCAGCAGCATCTAGCATGTAAAGAAATAGAGTTCTAAATTCATAACAAATCAACATATTCAGCTATTTCATCATCTTTAAGTAGTTTTCTAAACTCTAACCTCCAGGAAGATGAGGAAACATCCCATACATGCACCGAGATGAGAGAGTTTGAAGACACTCGAAATAAGGAAGGAAACCTAACCTTTAAGGGCGAATGCCAAAATAAGATACGTCACCCATTTTTAACCTTGTAAGATGAGAAATGCTTCACTAGGTTCCATTGCTTTTGAATGTTGAACCATGTACTGTGACACCCTCCACTCTTTATTTCCAGAGTGTGTCACCCAAAGCCGTCAGTTCCATAAAAACTTGCAATTACTGAACGCCACAAAGCATTAATTTCCATACTAAACCGCCATCCCCACTTTGCAAGAAACATCCCAACGAACTAGGTGCTTCAAAGAACCACGGGAACTATCTCCCCAAAAGAAGGTTCTCATACTCCTCTCAATTTGCTTGTATGCATACGAAGTTTAAAAAGTGAGAGGTAATACAGAGGGATGCTCCCTGACAGAATGACAAAGTCGACCTTCCTTCTCTAGACAAATGATCTCTCTTCCATCAATCAAGAAATTTTTCTTTGATTGGGCGTCAAAAGACATCAAACTTTGGATTTCCACCCAAAGGCAGCCCCAAATACATAATGGGCAAAGATTCAAACTTACAATTCTATTTGTGAGCTGTTAATTCAACCTTTTGACGGTCGATATTGATACCACTAAGTGAAGATTTGTCCAATTCACCTTTCCAGATAGCCATTCAAAAGCCTTAATTGTTGCAAAATGGCTTTCCAACATTTCATCATCATCTTTACAAAACAGCAATATATCATCCGCAAATTGTAGATGAGAGATGGGAACATGATTACTTCCAACAACAAAGCCTTCAAAGATGCCCTTTTCACATTGGTTGGGGTTGGGGTTTTTATTTCGAAGGATCTTTTTGGTGCATTTTCTTTTTTCTTATGGCTGAATGCTCTCATTTAAAGTTGTTGCTCTCTTTGGAATCTGAAATGTCTCCTCGTGTATCCTATTAACAACTTCTTTGCTTCTCGGTTTTGGCTATCAAGGAGTGTTATTATTGGTGGATTTTCTTATTAATAAAGCAATAATAATAGATTAGAAAAAATAATTCTTACTTTCAAAGAATTGGTATAATGTATACTAAATAGCAACTACCGAGAAGAATCAAAAAAGGAAAAAGAAATCTTTGCCTATTAGAATAGGGAAACCTTACCTATTAGAACAAGGAAACCCTTATCTATTGGAACCTAAATGCAGCAAGAAATTAAAAGAAAATAACGGTGTATTATAGTTTAACAAATATAATTTAATACCATTATCATTCACTTGTTGAAGCTCCATGTGAGCCTCACATGTTATCTTCTCTGATGCCACCATGTGTCGAGGCACGTGGATGCATGGGCCTCTTGTTTTGCTCCCACCCTTCTTTTCGATCCAATCCAAGAAATAACACTCATGCACTTTCAATATTCATCGTTTCTCTAGGAGTCTGGTTGGTACTCAAGCTTGTTAAGAGGTTGATTCAGTTCGATGAATAGATTTTCTAGCTCAGATACGAAGCTAAAGTCATTTCCTAAGATAAGAAAGCAAAATCCCAAGCCTCATGCTCCTTTGAACTCATAGGTTATTGGTCCATATCTTGAAGTGTTTGAACTCTTAGACTAGAAGTTCTCCCTTCGGTAAAGGATTTTATAAGATGCAAATCTATTGTAGATATCCCATGACCTAGAGAAAGCCATTCGTCAATCTATTGGATATGCAAAGCCTGGGCCCACTCTCTGTGATGCTTCATACTGAACAAAATATCAGGAAGACCGTTTGTGTGATCATCGTGCACAGGGATTTTTTCATCAAATCTGAATAGGCAACCATTATTCAAGGCTAGGTTGCTGCTATGGTACTGAATGATGGAGAGCTAAAGAGAAATGAGCCAAATTTCATAAATTATTATGTTTCTTTTCTTTTCTTTTCTTTTCTTTTTTTTAATGAGAAACAACACTTTCATTGAGAAAAATGAAAAGAGATACAAGAAAAACAAAACGGGCCTACAAAAATATAGCCCTGAGAGAGGAAGCCCCTTAAAGAAAAGCACTTCAATCCAAAAGAATGAGGCCTAACGAGTAATTACAAAATGACTTAGAAACCGAGTCCCTTAACGAAGTATTAAATCTAATAAGATCCCGCACATAGTCCACTGATTTCTCCACCCCCTAAACAATTTACGATTCCTCTCTAGCCAAATACCCCATAAAGTAGTCAAAAAAACAAGCATGCCACAAAAAACGACCCATGTCACGAAAAGGAGGGTATAACAGCACCTTTTCCATCATCCCCCTGCAATCTCTAGCAAGACCTAGGTCATCCCAAAACACGTAAAGAAACGAAACCATAAATCCTGCGCAAACTGACAAGTCCACAACAAATGCTCGAGGTCTTCTAAGGCACTCCTACAGAGAACACACCGCTGTGGGCCCATTCAAAAGGAAGACATCCTCTAGATACGATCCAAGGTATTGACTTTCCCAAGTAAGACTTGCCATGGCAACTTGCCACCTAAAGAACTTAATCTTCTTTGGAATTTTAATCTTTCAAAGAGAGGTAAACCAAGGGGTCAAAGAGGTAAACCAACGGGTCAATGGGGAAGAAGAAGAAGGTAAACCAAATGGTATTTTATGTAATAGCTTTCTACTACAAAGGAAAACCCATTTAGAGAAAAACCATGTTAACATAAAAACAACCAGGCTAGTTTGCTCCAATGTTTTCAAGGCGCGCCCAGGCGCTCGCCTAATACGAGGGGTGGGGCATTTTGGCCTAGGCGTGCCTTAAACGGCGTCGAGGCGAGCGCCTTCAATCGGGCGCTTGCCTTTGTGCGCCTTGGCGCCATTGCCACGCCTTGGCGCCATTGCCATAAGGTGAGGCGAGCGCCTCTTCGAAGCAAGGCGACTCTTGTTTTTTCTTTTTTGTTATAATGTTAAAAACTCACAGAAGAACCCCTAAAAAGATGAAAACCCACACCCGAAAACCTTCCTCCTTCGCCACTGCTGCTTCATCCTTCACTGCTGCCACTGCCACTGCCTTTGCTTAGTCGCTGCACGATTATGAAGCCATCTCCTTTCTTTGTAGACAACTAAACGATTTAGTCTCACTCACCTATGAACGGGTTGTGCTTGGAAAAGAAGAAGTAGAAGAAGAAGAATAATCGTAAACGAGGAAGAAGTAGAAGAAAAATTAAAAAGATTTTGGTATTTGATGTTTGGTGGAGTCTTTTCCTATTCCCTTTTAGGCTTTCAAGGCACTAATTGCATGCAATTACTTTGCGATCCGGCAAAAAAAGCAAGAGGGAAATAAATTCTTTTATTTAAGTTAATTTATGATTTAAATTTTATTTAATTTTAGTATTCTATTTAACCACTAATGTTATTAATATCTTTTTAAATTTATATTTTTTATTTTACTTAATTATTTAAGTTAAAATTTGTTTGCCCTTTAAATAGATTTATAAATATTTTCATCTAAGAGTAATTTTAATACATAAAATTGCTATAAGCTTTTATTCGAGTTATGGTTTGAGCGAAATCAAAGGACTTTCGAAGAGAAAAGCCGCTCAGCTTTAAAATGCTTCAATATAGCTAAGTTCAAAGCCTCACAATGGTGTGCTCTCTCCAATCTCTTTGCAAATTATTCTCCTAGCATGATTTTATTTTCTTCCTTCTTCATCCCCCTTCATTTCACCCCTTTGGGGTATGTATCTTTGAACAATTTTTGTTCCTTTTCATTTATGAATGAAAAGTTCGTTTCTTGTTAAAAAAATATATATATACTTGCTATATATAATATTTATTTATTATTTTATTAAGTGCACCTCACTTCACTCAGTCGACGCCTTTTTGTCACCTCTCGCCTTAAGGCGATAAGGAGGCTCGTTGCCTTGAAGTGCACCTTGTGCCTTGAAAACACTGGTTTGTTCTGCCGCATCTTTTTTGGTTGCCTTCTCGTGCTGCTATCTTTACGCAAAGCCTCATTTTACCCCAAATAAATAAATAAAAGCAAACTAAACAAATGAACTAACTAGCAGAAAAGAAACAGGTAATTGAAACTTACGCTAAAGTACATGTTACCTGAAAGCCATCCTACCTGACTCTTTCCTCTTGTTTGCTTGATTTTCATTGCCATTATTCACTTGTTCATAAATAGTTTGAGTCTTGTTACCTCTATTGTTATGAATTTTTAGGTTTCTTGGATGTTAGTCTAGCATCAATGTTAGAGTTAGCGAGTACAATTTCTGAGGGACCATTTGATTCTATGGTTATTCGAGTTATATCCCACAGCGGCGAGGGGCTTGTATCAAACATTCTATATGCTTTGCTTGGTGTTTCAGCAATGTCACGGGTAAGCTTCTATTTAAATGTATATGCATGAATGTATGTCCAAATTCTTTCTTTTTTTTTTTTTTTTTGGCGTGCAAGTAACCTTCTTTTATGGTAAAAACAAAATACGCATATGTACCTTGCATGCGTAGTTTGACATTTCAAAAGAACTGTTGGTGCCTGATATTTCATATATTTGTAGAAATGGAATACGTAGTTTAGCATTTTCAAAAGAAGCTTGGAAGTCTGATATCTCATATGGACGTAATTCCCCTGAGATATGAGTACTTGAAATAGTCAATATTTTGGTGCATAATGTCAATGATTCGTATGGGCTGTTCCTCTTTGTGATTGTCGTCGTCGTCGTCTTCTTTATTCTACATAATTGGGGGCCTTATCGTAAATGAGGATGACCTTTTGTGTGTATAATAATGTATTTTATGTTGTTTCCTAGGAGTTATGAATTGAAGAAAGAGAAAAATCTTCAATAATGGGATCTTTTAGTTTCTATTTCATCCTGTACCTCTTGGAATCGGATAGTAAAACATTTTTATAACTGCTCTTTATGTTCCATAGGCACCAACTGGAGGCCTATTGTAATTTTTTTGTCCTTCTTTTATCACCTTTTTCGTAAATTTCTCATGTGAGAGAAATTGTTTATTGTCTAATATAATATTTTCAAGGCGTGCCATCAAGTTTACACATGGTGTCTTTATCAGGTTCACAAGTGTGCAACTATTCTGCAACAATTGGCAGCAATTTGCAGTATCAGTGAAAGAACGGATTTGAAAGCTGTCCTCCGCTGGGAATCTTTGCATGGCTGGCTACTATCAGCGGTTCTCTCTCTTTCTCTCAAATATTGACTCTGCATAGTAGTTTACTCTTAGGAAGGGCAGAAGGGAAATACCTCTCATGTTACTTCTCTAGGATAGTCATTTGACTTTGATTGATAGCTGTGTTAGGTGATTAGTAAGTCACTTGTAACTTGTTTTGGGATAAGGATAACAATAGGGCTGTTTTGTGCAAGTGAAGAAGAGTGTGCGGAGAGACCAAGGTGAGATTAAAGCCCTTTTGAATTGGCATGTTGGATATCCTATAAATGATTAAATTTATTTACACCCCTTTTGAATAGGCATGTTGGATATCCTATAAGTGATTAAATTTATCTCAACCCATCAACTTAAGCTTTTGGGTTCGTGGGTGATTCATGTTTAATAGGGCCTCTAGTTTGGTAGGTTGTAATCTTCATTTGGAGAATCCTTTGCTACTAAATAAGATACATATCAAAGAGTCTTATGATGAGAAGACGTGATCATTTGTTTAATGATAATGTCTTCTTTATGTCTTGTTTTGGGCTCTTAAATCTGGATATTTTTGTAATTACCCTCTCTCGATTTTACTAACCAGCTAGAGGTCAGTATATCTCCTCTCTCGATCAAATTGAGTTTCTTATTTTAAACAAAATGAATAATAGCCCAAAAATCTTCTTAATCACTCTCTACACTGTCAGAAATCTTCTTATTCCTTTCGAACTAAATGTTCTCAAAGGTGACCAAAAGAAAGCCTTGTCAAAGAAACCAACCTCTATCACACAATGTATATGAAGAATTTACTTAAACAATCAAGAGGTAGAAAGTTACAAGCCAAAAAATCCTTCAAGGATATTTGTCAAAGCAACCTAGTAAAGGACAGAATTCATATCTTCACTCCCCTAATTTTATGGAACACTCTATTGAGGCCTCAGTACAAAAAGATATTTGGGACAAAATATTTGAATAACATCATTGTGTTGGTTCTCCTAAATTTTACCTTCTTATGAATATAATTTTTAATAACTTTCTGAGAATATATATATGGACTATAACCTGAGGAGAGGAGAGCATAACCAACCAAATAAAGATTTGATAAAGAAAAGAACCAAAGGTTCAGAGGACCAAACTAGATGTTTAAACAAGAGACAGTAGCTACATTTTGAGAAAACTAATTATTAAATGAAACTCTCTCCAGCCAAGCATTTGTATATTTTCTATAATGGTAATTGGTAAATCACTCTTCCTAGTGTAAGGACTGCCATGATGTCAAGATTTCTTTACAGTAGGAGTAGGTCAAGTCGAGCTGTACTACTGAAGCTCGAATGACTAACTAATATGCAGGCACTTTGTTTTACTTCCAGAACATAGGTCGACTTGGTCCTTCCAGTTTTATTACATATTCCATATGAATGCAAGATAAATGAGCTATTAGGAAATTCAACTTCTGTTGACTTTTGAATCTCTACTTTCATTGCTATCAAGATTCATTGTAAATGTGACCATGTTTCATAAATACTCTATGATATGCCAATGCCCAAATGCATGTGCATGTTGTATTAAGATTGTCAGATTAATGCTAATTTATATGCACCTTGTCTATGTATTACTTCATTACCGGTTTCATGAGTGTTATTAAAATTTTTGGGATACGAAAAAACGTTTCATGGTAGAATGAAAAGAACTCTCATATTAGCACCTATTAAAGACTGAGAATAGTTACACAACCTTACTTGAACATGATCTGTTCTATAGGTACTACTTTGTCGAGTTTTACAAAGATGGAAAATAGTTACAAAAAGAATTTAGCAAATAGTACTCAAACTAGAAGCCATAGAATGAATAAGATCCTACTATTCCAAAAAGTTTGGAACTTTCTTTCCAAATTTTTGAAAGAGTAGCCTTGGGTTAAAGAATTTCTCCTTGTCATCTGGCTGGAATAATAGTTCACTAGAACAGATTACAAAGTCGTTATCATTTATCAGTAAAAGCATCTGCACCTATAAAATACTGAAAATCTGCCACCAACAAGAAAGAGAAAGGACACTGAGAATAGGATGATCGACATCTTTATAACTAATTCAGTTTTGCAAACTCATGGCTGCTATTCTATCAATTAAAATTGAAATCAGCACACAATTTAATATTTCTAACCAAATATGACTTTTTCTTTTGCTTATTTTATTTTTGTTGGAACTTAGAATTTTGATTATTAAAGACATCGAGTTCTTCTAGGTACAGGCTCTTCCGCTTGAATATTTAAAACCAGGGGAAGTAGAAACCCTTGTACCACTATGGTTAAAAGCCCTTGGAGATGCAGCCTCTGACTACCTTGACAGTAAAAGCTGTGATGAATTAAAGAATAATTATGGACATATGCAAGGGAAGGGTGGAAGAGTTCTGAAGCGTCTAGTTCGCGAATTTGCTGATGGTCACCGCAATATCCCAAATGTGACCTGATTGCTACATGACATATTATAATATCATTACAGGAGCCCCCGCTCTTAGACTCTTCTGCTAATGCTCCTTCTGTTGTTGAACAGTGTATTTGGCAGTTGAAAGTTCAATATGTGGCTGGTTTGGAAGCATTGGTCAATCTTGGCAATATCCTACATAACTTATGACCATTATCTATGGCTTTTTTCCCTTTTTTTTGGGTACAGCGCCGTGTTCCAGTTTTGTTAGATCATCAAATGTTAAAATTTTGTCCATATAATTGATTCTTTTTTCCTTCCAAGCTCAGGTCAGATTTTTTGTGGCTATTGGAGATGATATAGTAATTACTTCCATGCTGCTTGGTGGTCGTGCGATAGCCGTATAAGCTTGGGTTACTCGTACTTTCTGGGGATGAAAAGATGAAAAAGGAACTCATTAGTCCTTGGTAAGGAAAGCCTTTCAGAAGCTAAAAACTACTTTGCGAAGATTGGAGGATTAAAGCGGCATGTTGGTTATGGAAAGAGGTGATCCTGCTTCTATTTTTTGACTTGTGAAATCCGGGTTAAAAAGTTGACTTGTACAAGTTTTTTTTTTTCTCTTTTTTTCCTTCTTGAAACATGTAATGAAGTATTTAACATTGTAGTGTTTTAAATTTTAATCCACTTAGGTCGGAGAATTTTCTTCCGAAAGTCTAGCCATTGTAATTGATTATTTTAGAGGTCCTGCAATAAGACCTTTTATTCTCTTTGGAAAAAGATGTAATATATGATTGTGGGAATTCTAGTTTGCATTCTGCGGGATGGTATATATGCAATGATGGAAATTTACATGTTAGAACTGCTCTTTCAGGACCTATATTTATAGTGAAACAAAAATCCATTAGTTCACTGTCTACCTAACAGGATGAGTTTAAAAAAAAATGTTAAAATAAGAAATTATGGAAGAATAGTTTTTCTTAAACTAATTTTGAAAATATTGTAATTATGAAATCATCTATTGAAGAGATTTCCATCGAATGATGTGGCAAAATTTTCGAAAAGGTGGTGGCTTGCCAATTGACGTATTTTCAATTTATATTTTAATATATTGTTGTGGTGCAATAGCCACTAGATCCTTTTCAATCTCCAGGGTCCTAAGTTCGTGCTATGGCTATGGTATTCATAGATAAGTTTGGTTTAAATAAAGGTAAATGAATTAGAAAAGGAAATAATTAAACATGATTAAAAAAAGATAAATTTCACAAAATCACCTTGAATGTACTATGATTGTTATAATTGAACATTTGAACTTCCAGAAATGGATCCTTAAACTTTTACAAGTGATAGATTGCACTCATAAAGTTTTAAGTTTTAAGTGTAAAAATTAAACCCTTCAATCTTTAAAAAAATTGACACCTAAACTTCCAATTTTATAAATTAATATATAATGTTCGTTGGAAAATGGAATTATTTCACTTTTAGGTTCATCAATATTAGTCGGATCTCATATTTTGATCGGACGCTCATTTGATTGTGTTGAGCTCTAATACCATATTAATATTAATGGGGTTCTATCTCAAAATTAATTGATAACGAGAGGAGTAACTCCATATATTATAAACCTTTGTTAGATTTCCTTATCTTGAGATCCTTAATAAATTCAATGTATATATATATTATATAACCTAACTAACAATGCGCCTGAAAAATTAACGAGACCCCAAAAAAGTGATGGATGGTCGGAAAATTAGAAAAGGTTCCTTGAATAGATCAAAAATGTTGCCGAATTTATTGAAAAAGGGAAGGAAAACGGCATCATGAATATGGAGCTTGAACCAAAAATGTTGCCAAAGTAAAATTAAGAAATGGTACGTGAAAATAGACTTCGTGAGTCTTTACTGAAATTTAGAAACAATATTGAATTTAGGTAATTAAAATACAAAACAATGATAATTAAATTACAAGATTTAACATTTAATAAAAATATTAGTATAGTATTAAATGACATCAGCTCGTGAAAGAAAGAAAAATATTTAAAATTTATATATAAATGTAAAAACGTAATTAAATGAGGGAAGTTAAAAAATCTTAATTCAAATATCAAAATTTAGATTTGTAAATATTTAAAAGAATTGATATTTGTGAAATATTAGGTATAATTTTCAATGGGGTCACGATGGTGAGTATTTTGGCCTTTTTAAGTCGACGTCTATCTGGGTTTTACAAACTTTTATGCTTTGATTTAGAAATGAGTATTTCAATTTTACATTAAAATAGTAATAACAATAATAAATAGATTCTCAAAAAAAAAACAATAATAAGTAGATGTGTTCATAATAATAAAAACACTCAAAATGAATATTAACATTTAAAATAATAATTAAAATAAATTTCAATGCATCAATTAAATTAACACGAGTAAAAAATTTGTAAGAATAAATCATAACAAAAGTAGAAAACATATTTACTACCAACAAGGCAACAACAGTGTATGAATCAATAATTTGTTTATAAAAACTGGCCATTCAAGAATAGTTATTTAAAAAAACTTTTAAAAAAAAAAGCTCATGGTCCAATATATATAGCTTTGACAATATATAAAAAGTAATAATAATAAAAAGAACTCTAATAAATGAAAATTAAATAAATAAAAATTCACAAGCCATCAAAAGTTCGCAAATTTGAGGTTTTATCCATACATGAAAATTAATAATATTCCTTAAAACAAATCTTATTATATTATTAAAAGAATTTATTTGCAAATAAATACATAAACTATATATTATATGATTATTACAAATAAAGATAAAACATATTAAATACAAGTGATATATATCATTAAAATACAAAATATCAAACAAAATAAAAACATGTATAAAATAAATATCAAATACTAATCAAATAATTATAAAATAAAATACCTACGAACTGGTTAACCTAAATAATGAACTAAAATAAGATTATTCAAGTTCAATTATGCCCTATTATAGGTTTCATTTCTATTACTGATTTATCTGAATGATAAATTAAATTATATATTTGAAGTTTGTTTCTGCAGGTGATTTAATATATATATAATCATACTTGATGACAAATAAATTATTGTTTCAAGTGCTATATAAAATTAACATAAATTATACACAATAAGAAAATTAAAAAAAAAAACTATTAAGTACAGTAAATAGAAAGTCAACATATAAACAAAAAAAAAACTCTTTTAACACATGAAAGCATAAAATAGAATATAAATAACAATTCACAGCTCCTCAACAATACTAAAACAAATAAGCAAATTTAAGATTTCAAGTCTAAGATACAACAAATTTAAGATTTCAATAGTATTAAAAGATTAATACTATTGAAAAAAAATAGTATATTATTAAAAGAATTTATTTCAAAATAATATAAAGTATATTTTAGATGTGCAAAGCCAATATTTTGTATCACAATAGAGGTATAAGTGTACAACATGTTAAATATCAAATATATAAAAATTAAAAATATCAAAGGACTAAAAAAGATTTACAAAACAAGTATAAAATAATTAAATACACAAAATCATAAGTAAGTAGATATTTCATTTTAATAAATGGTACATTATGATTTTCATAAATATAATACAATTGTTCAAAATAAAAACCTTAAAAATGTATATTAGTATATTAAAATTGTTAAAGTTAGTTCTAAGTTTTAAAAAGTGACAGTTTGGTCTCCAACTTTTAAAAAATAATTCTAAAATATGCCTACAGTTTACCGTTTAATATAACTAACGTATAGTGACATGACATTAATGAGTTGGTAATTGTTAAACTTTGATTGAGCTATTGGATATATAAGTTGTATTCATTTGTATTTTTTTCTTGTTGGAGTTTCGTCACCTCATTTATTTCTTTTTCTGAGAATTTAGAATTAGGCATAAAGTTTTGTAGCACCAAATTCTTCTACTTGAATATTTATTTAGAACCAAAGGGAGTAGAAACTCTTGTACCACTTTGGTTAAAGGCACTCGGAGATGCTAAAAGTTGTGATAAAGTAAAGACTAATTATGGACATATGCAAGGGAAGGGTGGAAGAGTTTTACAAATTTGCTAATGGTCACTGCAATATCCCAAATATGACTTGATTGCTGCACGAACATATGTAATATGGTTACACGAGCCCCGCTATTAGATTCTTCGACTACAATAAATATGGATTTTAATGACGGACAAACAAAAACACGGAGGAAACAATGACGGATAGAAAAACACTGATGAAGTTTTAATGTCGGGCCAAGCCCGACATGGTAAGTCTAATTTTAATGTCCCGACATCAAAAGCGACACAACTTTTAACCTAACTTTAATCCATCCCTAAAAATTTTATTTTTGCCTCCTAGCCTGTTAAGGATCTCACGTTGAAATGAAAAGAGACCTAACAATGGTTTATAATAAATATGGATTATTCCTTCCAACCCCTCCTATTGTTGAGAGGCGTATTTGGCAGTTGAAAGTTCATTATGGGTCTGGTTTGGAAGCTTTGGTTAATCTTGGACAATATCCTTTTACGACCATTATTTATGGCTTTTCTTTTTTCTTTTTTTGGGTACAACGTCGTATTCGAGTTTTGCTAGATCATCAAAGGTTGAAAATTCGTCCATATCATTATATTATTTTTTGTGGCAGTTGAAGCTTACAGATTCCTTTATTAAAGCAGCATGTTTTAGCTTTTGTTTTAATTTTATTTATGTAAAATATTAATTTTATTTATTATTTATATTAATTGTACGGGAAATTGCAATCAATAACAAAAATCTTTTATGTATTTCAAAATAAATTTTCACTTATATCATTAGTACATCAGTAATATATTAGATAAATATCACATATATATTGCATATAAACACATATCAGTAGTATATCATATATATATCACATACATATTGTATATCAGACACTCGTATCATTAGTATATCATATGTATATCACATACATATATAAGTAGTTAGACATATTACATATATATCTCATTTTGGTAAAGTTGTCATTTTAAAATTGGACCTCCGTCTTTCGTTAAAAAAAAAGTGCTATATTTAAAAAAAAAAAAAAACTAAATGTGGTTGCTATTTTGCTAATTTTACTAAAATTTTTTTGTCATATTTGCAACTGCTCCTAGATATTAGTTTTATTTTTTGTTTCTATTTCTACCTTTCATTTTTTTTACCCATAAATATAAATGTGATTATAAATATTAATTTAACCCACAAAAAAATCAATTATGGCATAATTAAATTGAGATCTTCACATTTCCATCAACATCGATATTTTAAACCTTTATTTAAATTACATAATTAGATAATTACTCTTGAATTTTCTTGATTGATAGGACTTTTCATATATATATTTTTTTAGTACAACATGTGGGGGTGGGAGATCGAACTCACAACCTCTTGGTTGGAGATGTATGTCAATTACCGCTGAGCTATGCTCGCTTCGACAAGACTTTTCATATTTTAGTCATTTCTAAAAGTTCTTTTATCTATGTTATACAAAGGAAAACCACAAACAAACCAACCAAGGGAACATAAAAGAATCAACGAGATGGTCAGCCAAACCGAGCCGAGCCGAATCCGGCATCTTCCCTCTTGTATTACCCACAATGCTTTGGGTCTTACGATGGTTATCTAGGACTCACCTAAAAGGGTCTAGAACTCTCCAAACGGCTATAGGGAGCAAAAACAACCCAAGCGAGACGAGAGGTCGGACCGTGAGATAGCTAGAAGCCCGACATCATCGACGAAGGGGGTCGGCACATAACGAAGGGGCCGGCCCATTTTTGAAGGCCGACCTGCCTCGGTGGCGAGTCTCCGGCTTCTTGTCGCAGCCTTCGGGTTAAAGCGCGACCCGATCTCTTCCGCCCGGTTCCAATGTCAACTGATCGAATACCCCTACTCGATACCGAACCCGACATTCTCTCTCTTCTATTGTCTACGAATCATTCGGCCTTCACAACAATCATCTAGGACTCATTTAGAAGGTTCTGGAAACCTTCCAAGCGATTATAAATAGGCCATATAGCCTAACCTTAAGGTAAGCTGAATTCGACCATTGAATTTTATTACTCTACTGCTCCCCCTTGCTAACTTAGGCATCGGAGACCGTGTGACAAATGTTACACCGGTCTAACCTTGTTCGGTTTTGCAAGTCTTCGAGTCCCTAATAATCAAGTTTGGTGCGAACCTCGAGAGGAACCAGGAGAGCATAATCCATGCATTAACAATTGGCGCCGTCTGTGGGAACTATGCAGTTCGAGCAAACTTAGTCGATGCAAAATCCTAATCCAATGAGGGAGCCGAGACGAAATCCTAATCTGAGGAGGGTAACATGGAGCAAGTCGACGCAACCTCTAGTAGAACGACACTGTTTTGAAAGGAAAAGCCCAAACGAGACTGCCGACCACTCGAGGGAAGCAAATATGAGCCCTGTTCATAGACTAAATCCGACCACCCTCAGTAGGGGAGAACCATCTGAGGAGGTGGAATCTATCCGTTTAAACATCAAAAGAGCAACAAATTAACCCAGAACACCTCGGATCTGAAGAGATCTTGGGTTAAACAAATCGACATAGACTATGAGGGCTACCCTTTCCTAAGATAGTCGAGGGAAAAGCAAATCAACAAGTTCTGGGGCAGGACCTAGAACGAACGAATCAACAAATTTCAGGACAGATCCTGGATAAGATAAGTCTAACCCATCAGAAAAAGAAGAAGGGAAGGACTGCTCAAACCCGATGAGGTCTAGGGCAAAGCAAGTCTACAAGCTCTGGGGCAGGACCCAGAGCAAGCAAATCGACAAGTTTCAAGACAGATCCTGGATGAGGCAAATCAATGGATTCTAAAATAGGTTCCAGGAGAAACGATCAACAAATCTCATAATGGAGAAAGCAACTTGATGAAGTTCTAAGGCATCCAAAAGATACATTGGTTGTTGTGAAAAGTCAAGGGAGTGTGTTAAGAACACAACCTTCCTTTTGGAAAATTCGAGCAACAAAAGAAAAGGCAACCTACGCCCGTCCGAGGTCCGTGGAAGGACAAAGCTACTGTAAAGACCTGACAAGCGAACTGTATAACTGTCATAGACCAGACTCTAGGGCACGACCAGATCCAAGGCATGACCAGGTCCACGACATGACTAGGTCTCGGCCGAGTAAGTCTTAACCGACCGATGCCTTCTGCCAACCAGGTCTCTATTGTCGACCAGGTGTCTTCCATCGACCAGGCTTATTCTACTGATCAGACCAATTCTGCCGACCAGGCATCTTCTACTAATGAGGTCTCTTCCACTGATCAGATCCAATAATTACACAACAGCAAAAGTCAGCAGCACGTAGTACAGGAACTGCTTGGAAAGCCGACCCGATTTCCAAAAATTTGTGCTTGGCAAGGAGAAGTCACTTAGTCGACACGAGCAGATAGAAGAAAGCGACATAGGAGAGAACGACAAGACTTGAGGTACTTGAGAAAGTTTTCATTTGATACCTTAAACAAAACCTCCTCAAGTGGGGGCCAGTGAGTAACAATGGTCAAGGAGCTCGAGCTGGGACAAACCTAAAAGCAGGCCGATAAACTAGAAGCCAATCAGTGAAACCAGGGAAGAAAATCCCAAGGTGCTTAAAAAGGCAGGTGTACAGGCCCAACAAGGTCAAAACAAAAAGTAGGCAAGCCTAAACCGGTCAATGAAACCCACGGGTAGAAAACCATTTGGCAAAAGTCAGAATAGGTTAGAAACCCAAGGGTGTTGATTGAACTCGGATTAAAAACCGGCAGAAGCCAAATATGTTAAAAACCCAAGGGTGTCGACTAAACTCAAGGTTTAAAAACCATTGGCAAAAGCCAAATAGGTTAGAAACTCAAAAGGAGTACCTAAGAGAAGTTAAATCCCAAGGCCAAAATCTAAACGGTAGAAACTAACCGTATAGCAGTGCCTAAGAGACTTGATTGCAACCGACTACAATGAAAGAGAATGGGGACTATGACAGCCAGTCCAAGAAACGATAATCGACAGCGACAAATCGACTAGGCTGAGGGTATGAAGCAATTGGCAAAAGCTAAATAGGTTGGAAACCCAAGAGTGAACCCTAGATATAAAACCCTGGGCAAAATCCAAACAGGTTAACCCAATGAGGTACAGCTAGCCCAGCTAAAAGTTGTATCACAAAAGACCTAAACAGTTAAAATTAACTGTATGGCAAAGTCCAAGAGGCTTAACCACGGTTGACTATGGCAAAAAGGGTATGGGGGCTAAAAAGGCCAACCCGTGAAATGACAATCGACCCAGACGAGATGGTACGAAGGTTGTTCCACAAAAACAGTCACTTATGGAATGACTGAGCAACAAATACTAAAGCCCTGACATGCTTTATGCCTTCTACTTTGAGTGTGGGGGCTATTGTTATACAAACGAAAACCACAAACAAACCAACCAAGGGAACAGAAGAGAATCAATGAAATGGCCGGCCAAACCGAGCTGAGTTGAGCCGCCGAGTCGAGTCCGGCATCTTCCCTCTTCTGTTGCCCACAATGCCTTGGGCCTTACGACGGTTATCTAGGGCTCACGTAGAAGGGTCTAGAACTCTCAAACGACTATAGGGAACAAAAACGACCCAAGCGAGATAAGAGGTCGGACTGTGAGATAGCTAGAAGCCCGAGATCATCGACGAAGAGGCCGACCCATTTTTGAAAGTCGACCCGCCTTGACGCCGGGATCACCTCGGCACCGGGGCGCCGGCTTCTTGTTGCAGCCTTTAGGTTAAGGTGCGACCCAATCTCTTCTGCCTGATTCCAATGCCAACCGATCGAATACCCCTGATCAGTGTCGAGCCCGACTTTCTCTCTCTTCTGTTGTCTATGAATCATTAGGCTTTCACAACAGTTATCTAGGGCTCATTTATAAGGTTCTGGAAACCTTCCAAACGATTATAAATAGGCCATATAACCTAACCCTAAGGTAAACCGAATTCGACCATTGAATTCTATTACTCTACTGCTCCCTTTGCTAACTTAGGCATTGGAGCCCGTGTGACAAGTGTCACACCGGTCTAGCCTTGTTCGATTTTGCAGGTCTTCGAGTTCTTGATAATCAAGCTTGGTGCGAACTTCGGGAGGAACTGGGAGAGCATAATCCATGCATCAACCATCTCTTTAGTTAGATAAGTTTGATTTAAATAAAGGTTCTAAATTAAAAGGAATTATAAGAGAAAAAGGATAACTAAAATCAAGAAACACAAATAAAGGAAAAAATATATATATAAATTCCACAAATGAGCTCCCTAATGTATGATTATTGTTACTACTACAGTACTTCTTAAGTTAAGTAAAAATTAAACCCTTCAAACTTAAAAAAATTGCACAACTAAACTTAACATTTACATTTAAACTTTCATAAATGAAAAAATTAAATCTATCTTTACTCTTCTTCTTGCTCTCCCTCCCTTTTTGTTCTCCCTCCCTCTACTTGCCTTGCCTAGAAACTGACTGGTTGAAATGGAAATGAATTTGGGGATAGAAATAGAATTTTTATTTTTATTGTCTTTTGTTGTCGCTGGCAGCCATTAACGAAGGTTTTATGTTATGATATTTGCAGAGACAGTAAGATTCACGGTGGATTTCGACCAGATGATCCTAAATCATCAATTGATCTGGACTCAATCAATAAGTTCGCCTTGAAAATAATTTCAACCTCAATTTTGATCGCATTCATTATATCAAAAGGTGTATATTATATAATATTCGTCGAAAATAAATAACTTTTAATAACAATAATTAAAAAAACATAGAACTAACACGGAAGCAAAAATTCATGGCACAATAGTAGACCGTGGTCCTATTTACACTAAAAGCATAATTTTAAGTGATTTTAAAAAAATAATTCGTACATGTTAACAAATAAATTACAGTTCCAATCTTAATTTATGCAATTACCATAAACTATAATTATATATTATATATTGAATATTTATATTAGACTATTAGAAAACGAAAAAAAAAAACTATAGAAACAAAAAATATATAACTGTGACAGCATATAAGAAAAAGGAACAAAAGAAACTCTAATGCATGAAAAAATAAATAAATAAAATTCACAAACCATCAACAAATACTGGAAAGTAAATAAATTTGAGGTTTCAGCTGAAAAACTCATAATATTCCTTAAAACAAATCTTCATATATTATTAAAATAGTTTAGTTTTAAGGACCATGGGTATCCAATACCTCTAAATATCTCTAATAGAGGTAAAAAATTACCTCAGGAACATGTCACCAGTAGTTCGACTTAACGCCATGTGTAAACAACTCGCAAGGTGAAAACCTGACAACCAGTTCGAGATGATCAAGGCACGAAATTGTTGAACTTGGCCGAACGCGTATAATACGCCTAGAATCTCGTAAGGAAACCATAAATTCAAATTCTTTACACCAACGGTTATAGCTTGATATTATAAATACCCTTAAGTTTAAGGGAAAAGATGGGTGAACCAAGTAATTTGAGATATATTTGAATTAAGGACATTTTTTGGTAAAAACAATCTCCTCTCTTTTGGCGTAGCTCTCACATCTCATACCAATATCATACAAATTGAGATAATTTTCCTCATTTATATACCAAATCACTCTTTTACCTAATTAACGTGGGACTTTGTTTGCATATTTTGCAACACCAAACAATCATTCTTGTTGGAGGTACATTTCAGCATACACGTTATAGAAGATGCCTTGACGTGGAAGGTAACACGTGGCTCATAGATCCCGCGGAGGATTAACCCAAGTATACACATCTTGGCTAATCCATTTGACCGAGTCGAACCCTTTTGGTGGTCGAGTCGAACAAGCATGTTCATAATCCTGTTCTCATATCATTGGTTGTACTGATTGTCTTACCTCAGCTCGATCACACCTTCGACACACTCCACAACAACACGCAGCGTTTCACGGTAATCTTAAAGAGTCGTTGAAGCCTTGTCGGGAACACTGTCGGGGTCTTCGCCTATAAATAGAACCATTCCGTTCATTCGATTTTCATTGACTTTGGCACCGGAGTGCTCGCTCTGTCTTGCAAGTCTTCTACGTGATATTCGGAACTCACTGTCCAGCTCATCCTAGCCAAACCGACGTTCGCGGAGTTGATCGATTTCTTGATTCAACACTTCCCTTGAACAAGGAGCATTTTTTGTTCGATTTGGGAGATCCATCCACAAGTTCTACCCAATTCCCAAAGTATCTCCACGATACTACGATATTGTCCGCTTTTGAAATAACCACATGACTTTGCTTTTTGTTTCACCCAAAAGATCATTATATATACACTATAGATCACTATCTTTCTAATTAAGATGAGATTTTGTTTGCACTGCAACCTCAACATTTATTTCGAAATAAATATATGTATGATTGTTACCAAGAAAGATAAAACATATTAAACACAAGCAACATAAAAATTAAAACATATTAATATTTGAATTAACTACATCACCGATAAGATCAAACTGTTAATTTTCTAAAAGATGCTTTCGTTGTAGCAACAGAAGCATTAAATCCCAAACAGAGAGTTGATTTTGTGTGCGATGAAACCATAGGGGTGAAAGTGAAAGAAATTAAAATGATAACAACATGGATGTGTATTATTACAATTTACCAAAAAATGTGGATGGAGAAAAAGAGAGCCGCAATTAGGGAGAAAAAAAGGGGTGTAAGTGGTAGGTAGTTAATGGCAACTGACAAAGGAAACAGAAATTGGGTACATCCTAAAATATTCAAAGGCTGCCCTTACAAATCTCGCAACTGGACACATCCAAGACAACATCTGCCTTGCAATTTAAGCCTACCCTCTCAATCCCCTCCAACCTTCTTTTGGTTCAACGGCAAGGCAAACAATGTTATCCTTGTCCCCCGTCCTCGACTGCATGCAACTCAAATAAACATCGTAATACATTATCCAATATTCGCCCGCGTTTAGCTAGTTAATGCATTCTTTGCCCACGCCCACGTCCACGCCCTTACCTGCGCCAACGTCTAGCTACTTGAGTGTATGTTAATTGGGAGCCAGAGCCACATTATTGGTGGTTAAGTTTTGAAAGCCAATGCCAACGGGCGTGCGCGTGGCGGGGCTTATGCGCGCACCAGCCCCAACCATCAGCGCCGCGTTATTCATCTTCTTCCACCTGTTTCTCTTACTCTCCTCATGCATGGTCTTATCGGTGCATGCGGCACCTTCCGATGCCGAAACTCTCCTTCAATTCAAGCGCTCGTTAACCTCCGCCACCGCGCTTCACAACTGGGTTCCCTCTGTCCCGCCTTGCGAAAACCACAAGTCAAACTGGGCGGGCGTGCTTTGTTTACACGGCCATGTTAGGGGCCTGAGGCTTGAGAATATGGGGCTTAAGGGCGATGTTGATGTAGATCCCTTGGTTTCTTTAACTCGTTTGCGCACCCTCAGCTTCATGAACAACACCTTGGTTGGGCCTTGGCCTTCTGTTATAAGCAAATTATGGAGTTTGCGCTCCCTCTATCTTTCCTATAACCACTTCTCAGGAGAAATTCCGGACGATGCCTTTACGGGTATGAAATTTTTGAAGAAAGTGTTTTTGACCAATAATGAATTCAACGGCCAAATTCCCTCATCTCTCGCTTCACTGTCTAGGCTTATGGAGTTGAGACTTGATGGAAACAAATTCAAAGGCCATGTTCCCGACCTTCGAATGGATACTTTGAAGCGCCTTAATGTTTCCAACAATGTCTTGGAGGGCCCAATACCTAAGAGCTTAAGCCACATGGATCCTTCATGTTTTTCAGGTAACTTTTTAAATAAGAACGCATAATTGTAGAAATTTATAATTAATTAATCAATAATTAATGTATAACAAATATATATATATGGTTGTAGGTAACAGTATGTGTGGAGGTCCTCTCCCAGCATGCGAGAAATCCAAGTTGTCATCGGCGGGGCTGCTAAGAATTGCGATAATACTGTTAATTTTGGGGATAATATTAGCCATGATTTCTTCCATTTGCATCATATTGAATCTAAGGAAGCAGCCTGCGCTACAATTAGGAAAGGGGAATGGGAAGAGCCCAGGTATCATCGAAGAGGAGAACAATAAGTACGTGGGCAAGCAAGCCGCAGGGGATGTATACAGATCGACTGATTCATCAGTATCAACGTCGTCGGTTGCGCAGACGACGTCGAGGAGGGCGGGAGCAGACCAAGGAAAACTATTGTTCGTTAGGGACGACAGGGAGAGGTTCGACTTACAGGACTTGTTGAGAGCGTCGGCGGAAATATTAGGGAGCGGATCATTTGGGTCGTCCTACAAAGCAACCATACTTTGCAATGCAGTGGTGGTGAAGCGGTACAAGCAAATGAACAACGTAGGAAGGGAGGAGTTTCACGAGTACATGAGAAGGCTGGGCAGATTGACGCATCAAAATCTACTCCCACTGGTTGCGTATTATTACAGGAAGGAAGAGAAGTTGTTGATCTCAGACTTTGTAGATAACGGGAGTTTGGCCAGCCATTTGCATGGTAACCACAATGATGAGGAGACAGGCCTGGAGTGGGCCACAAGGCTAAAGATCATAAAAGGCATAGCAAGGGGGCTGTCTTATCTCTACACCTCCCTGCCCAGCATTGTTGCACCACATGGCCATCTCAAATCCTCAAATGTGCTGCTGGACGACTCCTTCGAGCCTCTACTCACGGACTACGGTCTGCTCCCTGTTGCCAACATAGAGCATGGGCAGACACTGATGATGGCGTACAAATCGCCCGAGTACGCGCACCTCGGTCGCATAACCAAGAAGACGGACGTGTGGAGCTTCGGTATAGTGATACTGGAGATGTTGACGGGGAGGTTCCCAGAGAACTACCTGACCCGGAACCATGACACCAAATCGGACCTTGCTACTTGGGTCAACAACATGATCAAGGAAAAGAAGACGGCGCTGGTGTTCGATGCAGAGCTGGGGAGAGCCCGGGAGAGTAATAAAGGTGAGATGTTGAAGATGTTGAAGATTGGGTTGAGTTGCTGTGAGGAAGATTGGGAGAGAAGGTTGGATTTGAATGAGGTAGTTACCAAAATTGAAGAGTTGAATGATGACGAAGACTTGAGTGATGGAATTGGAGATATATAAATTACCCCAACTCCGGACTTGTTTATGGACGTCGATCCTGTCTGCTTCAACTTCACCCGTCACTCGTGTCACTTTCGTTACTACTACTAAGCTGCTACTACTACTGACTACTGCACAGCTTAATGAGGCTGCGTTGCAATTGCATGCGCTCTATAACCACCAATGTCTGATCCGATCCGACCAACCTCAACTCTCTATATCAGCCTTCCCTTATTTTTTATTTTCAAACACAAGACACAATATCAACAAATTCAAGTTACTTCTCTCTCTCTTCCTTTTTTTTGTCTCTTGATCAACTCAGGTTAATTTCGTTTTGTTCATTAATATGTAATGCAGGAATTTGGTATGAGTTTTGTAAAATTAGATCAGTTCACCGCCTTTTTCTGTCGTCTCAATCCATGCCTTCTCATCTTTCTCATTCATACAATTCATTAACACTACACACCACATTATTGATTAATTACACCACAAAACTAATACCCACTCTCCAATGTGATGTAACAATTCAAAAATATTTTGGCAACCTTAGCGGTGGTTTCATATTTCTCGGTCTCCGGCTCCTTTCTCGTTTCTTGTTTTTATAATTAAAATCACGAATACAACCATTTATGTTTCTTATTTCTTTAAAAAATAAATAGAAACGAAACTAAATTTGATATATTTGTTATTTTTATTTTTAGTTTTCTTAATACAACTTGTGGGGTGGATATTGGAACCCACGACTTCTTTACTAAAACATGTGTAGTAACTGTTATTTTTATTTTTAATTTAATAAAATTGAGTACATATAATATAGAAAAAAATACTATATGCTCGAGAAGAATATAATTAATTAAAGAAAATATAATTTACAATATAAAAGTATAAATTATTGGTTTTAAATAAATAATAAAATTTCAATTTTTTAATTTAATAAAAATAATTTTTTTTTAAGAAAATATAATGTCTTGAATAAAAAAAATTAAAAGAGAAACAGGAAAAACGAAACTACTTCCATAGTTTCTAAAATTTAGCCTATTTTTTGAAAATGTTATCGAAAACGGAATAGGTTATCATCAAATTTGTTTCTTAGGAAATGAGAAATATGAACATGAAATATGAATATAGCAAACAATCTTGAAAATATAATTTATTTAGATTCGAATCATTGTCAAATCGGATGAACACTCCAACAATTTGCCATATATTATCAATTATATATAGTCTATAGATTCATTAATATATACATCCAAACCTATCTACTCCTACATTGGAATAATTTTTTGTTGATTTTTTCTTTAACTTCTATTAATCAATTGTATTAATACACAATTAATAGATAATTAATTTTCTTAAAAAAGACAAACAAGTAATAGATAATTATTTTTATTAACCTATCTACTTGCTTTTTATTAATTATATCATAGATAATTAATTTTTTCTACAAGAACATATAATTTATATATAATTATAGTATAATTAATTAACTTATTGTATAGTCTCTAATTAATATACATATATACACTGATAAAGATGTTAAAATAAATTCATATTTTATATTATTTATTTTACATTTTATCAATCAATTATGTTTAAATATTTGAATTTCATTATAATTTAATATTTTATGATCAGGATATTGAAAATAATGGGAAAATTCAGACTTCCTAAACCAGAGAGAGTTTAACCGATAAAATGCACACATCTTATCATGCTACAGATTGAGAATTATAGATTATTTTGTAGATAAATAAATATAATCAAATTGGGAAATGTGAAAATAATATATTACTTTTTTTCGTGCAAAAGTAAATTTTATAAATTGGGACCAAAACAATTTATTGAATATCTCAACCCTTTTTGAATATCCAAGACCAGTATTGAATATTCTAATTTCTAGGTTAATTTCCCATTTATCTGTTTCCGAACTTCCTCCCGTTAGCCAGTAGCTCAAAAATCGAAGGAGCTTCCTTCTTCTCGTCCCAGTTTTGAGCTCCAATGGGGGAATCACCACCACTCCCAAATTCTCTCCCCCAAGCCAACAGCACTGCAACCCCCATGAGTTCTTCAGGAACCCAGAGGAGGAAGCTTCCTACTCCACAGGAACTCGTATCCCACTACGAATCCCAAGGCCTTAATTCTCATGATGCTTCAATCAAGGTAATAGAGGACCTTCAGAATGCTCTCTTCAGGATCGTCTCCTCCGGCAGAGGCAAAAAGGACAAGCTTCTGGTCGAGACCTCGAAAAAGATCGATGCCACTATTAGCCGTGTTGCCATTCTGGACCTCAAGTTGGACTCGAAGCCGGGCTACGCCGAGACTTTTGCTATAGGATTGGCTTCTGGGTCTGTTTTGAAAGGGGTTGGGAGTGTGATGCCGCATGTTTTTGGGGCTCTCGCCAATATTTGGAGCTCTGTCAGTAATGCTACGAAGCATTCTTCTTGAATTTAAAAGAACCTCGGTACTCGTCTTTGTGGTTTGTTTTCCTTTTAGATGAGAGGAATTTTCTAGTGGTGGATAGGGTAGTCGTTGTTTTGCGATTGATTCTCATACGTACTCAGAAAATGCTAATGTTTGATCTCTGAGTTTCATTCTCTTCCATCGGTGAATATTTATTATGTGCACGGAAGGTCATTCTAGCCTTCTGAATAAGAATATTAGTAACTGTCTGCCTTATAGCAAGGTGCTTCGAACCCGGGTTTGAAGCGCTGTAGTAGCGCTGAAGCCCTATGTGCTATAATGCTGAGCCAATGACGATAAAAGAGGATTTTATTCCTGTGTAGACACCTCAACGAACTCATGTGAACACTCTTTGCCCAGGACAATCTCTCAAATACTAATGTTGTGTTGTAAGATGCTCGTTCTTCTTTTCTTTACTAGGATTAAATTGATGAATTAAGGCCTCAGGTTTCAATTCCAATATGATTTCTTCCAGATGGGTGTGTTTTTTTTCCTCCCCTCCTTTTTTTACAGGGGGAAGTGAAAGAAGGCTTACTTTGTTTTGAACACACAAGGAAGGACATCCAGGCAGGTTATTATCTGAATAAGAGTAGTTTTTTTTTCTCAGCTCAAATTCTGCTGTGGATGGTGGCAATTATATCTTCACTTGGCTGTGGATATTTATGTTAATGGTATTTAGGTATGTGAGTGAACTTTTGCTTATCTTAAACAAACATATTTGAAGATGTAAGATTGAAAGAAAGTAGTAAAATAATGGGTGGGCAGAGAATTTCGTTTCTTGAGCGGGTGAGGTATTACTTAAATATGTTGTTTTAGGCATGCCAATATATGCAATAACCGCTTCATGTTGCCTGTTGGTGTGTGCACGAAGATTAATTGGCTGTACAGGTGGGGCTCCTTAAATTAAATGTCCAGAAAGGTATTCACTGGCCTATTAGAAAGACTTCTCTTTTAGTTTTGATGAGCTGGGTTCAAATGAGGGATTTTTTTTTTGTTATAACTTAGCTGAACAGGGCTAGTGGTTTGTCACTGACCGAAGTTCCCTACTATTAGAAGTAACTGCTTTATGTAGGTGGAGGGTCTTGTTTTGTTTGAAATATTCTGGAGGGTAAATTGAAAGGGGAAAAGTGGTACTTGTTGGGTTAAGGTGAAGGGTGGATCATGGAAGAGCATTGGCATCTAGAAAGACTCTAGAATACCGAGGCACATTAGTATTCATGTAATTTCTGGTTGACATGTCCTTACCTAACAATCTGGCAATTGGATATGGAAAAAGTAGCTTGCATTTTAGTAAGGAGGAGGCTAAGGTTATTTACAGAAAACCTGTCAGTATGAGAGGTAGCAAAGATAGAAATATCAATTTCATGAGTTTCATCTCAAAATTAATTGGCTTTGAGATAGAACCCCATGAATCTTGATATGGTATTCGAGTTCAACTAGCTCAAACGAGCATCCGGTTAAAAAATGAGATTAGGCCAAGATTGATGAATCCAGGCACCATCTTGATAGGGCATGTTAAAGGATCTCACATTGAAAATATTGAGCTACTTCTCGAATTGTTACTTCGTTTTGAAATGAAGTTCCTGAATGTTGGCATCAGAGCTCAAAAGCTCAAACGAGCATTCGATCCAACAATGAGATTCGACAAAGATTAGTGAACCCAAAAGAGGCATCATCTTGGACATGTGTAGTATTTTACACTGAAAAGATAAAGGACCTAACAAGAGTTTATGATAAAAGTGGACTATTCTTCTCATTGTCATTTGATTTTAAAATAAGGAAACTCCATGAACGTCGATAACAAATATACTACATGAGGGGAGGGAGGTTCTACGATCAAAGTTGGCTACAATGTTGTTTTGGAGCTTGAAAACAATGTATATTTGAAGAAAAGTGGGAGAGGTGAGTTAAGCAATGATCGTCTAACGGAAGGAGTGTGCGAAGATGAACAGTGATTATGTTCAGCAAGAGCTAGTATGAAGAAGAGAGTTTTAGCTCCTGATGTAACTTGCAACTTTGTAAGAAATTTGTTGAACATCATTTATTGGATTACAATAAGCATTTTTTTGGTTAACAAGCCCCTTGTGTATAAATAATAGCAGATTCTCTGGCCATCAATTTTTAAGGAATCTTGAATGGAGATTAAGTTGGTGGCCGAAAGGTAGACTCATAGTATTTTGCGTTTGGTGTTTGGAGGATTTGCAAGACTATGACTATGAACCGCATGTGTCGTGGGTCCTTGGGTTGACCTGGAGCTCATTGTTTAGAATTCTTGGAAGAAATAAATTGAAGGCAATGGGCAACGTTGACTCGTGATCTAGCGAAATGTTTTGAGTTCAAGTATTCTTATTAAAAACTATAAATGTGCTCCGTTCCATTGCTTGCAGAGTTGCTACCACAGAAGTACGGATACGAATACGGACACGAGACACGGATAGGATATGGATACGGTGACATGTTATTTTCTAAAAATCTGGGACATGAACGTGAGAAAGACATGTTTACTAAATTATGCAATTTTTTTTGGGAAGAAAATTCAAAGTCAATATTCTTATGCATTTTTATGTATAAAAAAAGGGAAAAAATTTGGCTTCTTATTAAGGAGGAACACCATTAAATATTTGACAACTAAGAGAGATAAATGTAAAAATAAAAAAAAATATAATGAGTTGTCAAATATTTAATGGTATCAAAGAGGAAGTCCTTCCAAACTTTAAAGAGCCAATTTTTTTCCTAAAAAAAATGAGTTTGATGTATTTTAACCCCAAAGTTTATTATTTTGTCATATTACTACTACTTAGTATATTTTTTATGCTTAACAAATGTTCAATAACTGTCGAATTCATATTTACTTTTTACCTCTAGTGTGTGATATACGTCTATTGAGATAACGAGTGTCTGATAAGTATCAGAGTGTCCGACACAAGTCCAATACATATCCAAAACAAACGCGTTACCCAAAATGAATTGTCTGTGCTTCTTAAGTTGCTACTACTTACAAGCGACATTAGTATTGATATTCGTTTACTAGGGCTGTTTGCTTTGTGTATTGCATTATTCTTAACATGTTAGTATGTTAATAATAATACTGTAGTTACATGTTTAGAAGTAGTACATTACTAGTTAAAGACATATACCTTTGACTTTAAAATCATGGATTCGAATCTCCGTACTAATTTTTCTTTTTTAAATAACAAGAAAAAAAATTTGTTCTCCTCTCTATATCAAATATGATAATTGACATGTATTTCTAAAGAGACATTTTCAGAACATGAATCATTTAAAGGTTGTTTGAATAACGGTTTTATGAAACATTTATTCAAGATTATTTTAATACTTTCTTACACAATTGACATTTATTTAATAATTGAATCTTCTCTTCTTCAAATAAATTATCATTATTTTAATATTCACAAAAACATTAATTTCATAAGTCGCGGAATTTACAAAGTGACTATAACAATCAAATCAACCAACGTAGCGATAGAGTGATGAATGAATTCAATAAACTTCTATAAGAAGAGAGAATAAAACTTACTATATATTATTATAGACATGGAAATGAGATTTTTGAATAATTTTAATTGACTAGTTAGTAAGAGTTCGTATGGATGTATACTCATATAGATATAGACACTTTTATATAGACACTTTATATTTAAAGTTGGTCCATATCTATGATTGAGTTGAATAACTTTTACCATCCCATTACTAACTTTAAATTAAAAACAAAATTGAAAAAAAAAATAAAAAAACTACAAAATAGTTTTGGGATCATCCATAACTTATTCTTGTTTCTTTCTATTTCCTGCCATCATCATTCTATTTTAGTCTGATTTAAACTTGGTTACCTTTTTTCTTTTTTATATTGCCCACGCTGATAGGAGAAGAATATGTCCAGAGAGCATAAAGACTTATTTTTTTATTTAAAAAAAAAACACAAAATCTTATAATTTTTTTTCTTTTTTTTTAATATTCCCAAGTGTTCGAATCAATTTCTACGGAACTCCCACAATTTTGTCGCTTAATCTGCGACGAGGAACATTTATCTTAGGAAAATTGACATAAAAATTTTTTGCCAATGTGGTCCAATAGCTTTGACATCTATCGCGGGTGTGAAATATTATCTTCAAAACTTCAATTTTTTTCTTTGAAAAAATATCGATGTCAAATTGCTATTGAAGCTTCCTGCAACCCAGCCTATGTCGGCGTTACTCATTTCTGTTTCCGATAACTGCTGACTTCCTCAGCTTCACATCTATCCGTTTCTTCAGTTTGTTTCCTCACAATTCCTCGCCTCCATTTCTGCTGTTGTCCGACCGCAAGATGTTGGTTACAATGGCTCCTCGATTCCGAATCCTTCAAATTCAGAGCCGCTCCGACTCTGACACTCAGCGTGGTTTTGGAAACAAAGCGGACAATAAAGTACGTATACATGTTTCTGGTGCATTTTTGTTACAAATCTTGAAAAATTTCATCAAATTGGGCATAATTACATTCATTTACCCTTTCCGGATTTTGATTTTTGATATCCGGCTATGGTCGTTTTCTTTTCTGCCAAATCCATTTTCTGGTAGGTGGAGCAGGGGATAGCCCTCTTGACACTAAGCTTCACTTGCTCACGGGTGCTTTTTGGTTGGGGAAACTAGAATCTTTGGTATAATATTAGTGAAAGCTATTTGTTGGAAACTGTGGCTTGAGAGAAGTTATAGAAGTTTCGAATGAGAGAGGTCATCAATAGAGATATAAACGAAATCCCATAATTGTTGTTTTTTAAAATGAAAAAGTAGTTTGCGAAAGAACAGAGGCCAAAAGAAAAGGAATAAAGGATCAACCAAAAGCAGGGAATACAAACACTATATTATAGAAAAGAACCCCCTAGCATGGTGATAGAAAATAAAGGGCAATTACAAAAAATTTTGAAGTACGAACCTAAAGGGAGGTGTTAAAATATGCTAAATCCCATGCCCTCCTCTACCATAGAATGACGGAGAAACCAGCCTGGCAGTCTGCCAAAGCACACGAGCTTTCTCCTAGAACATTGGATCTAGACGTCTTCAATCATCCCTTAGATACTTGACATAGAATAATAGAAAACCAAAAGTCTCCCATGGACAACCCCACACTTTGGAAGCATAAAAAACAACCACAACAGTTAGTTAAGATTCTTTACATCACACTTGTCCATGTACACTAATTTGAACATAGGACAAAACTAGACTGTTGAGTTTCTTTGCATAAAGTATAAGTGTTAATCCTCCCTATAGCTGTATAAGTCAGAGAAAAAAACTCGGATCTTCTTTGAGATTTTCAGCTTCTACTACTTAGAGAAAAAAAGCATGTTGGAGAAGGACATGAATTCACTTGAATGTACGAAGACTTGTGAGTGAAGGCATGAGAAGGATTGGTTAACCACCCTCAATGGTTGCAACGACTTGGATAAAGATTGGTCGGTTGTAAAATGGAGAAAACAACCTAAGGGCAAGGGCCAAGGAGGCCTTCCCATAAAGAGCTACTATATTACAGCTTTCCAATCTCATGATGGTAAGTAAGGCTATATTGTAATTACAAAAGAATCTCCTATGAGTAAGGCACCAAGAGGCGTAGTAATTTGTACATTTTCACAAAAGATACCAAAAGGGAGAGAGGTATTGTTGAAAACTCTTTGGTCCATTTGCTTCCAAATACTCCAAAGAAAAGCTCTACCAGCAAAACTCCAAAGAATCTTGGATTTTCCTTTCAAAGAACCCGTGAACAATTTCAAGAAGCCAATCATCTAGCAAACGAGGAAGACACCCAAACAGACCGCATTCCCTCATAAAAAAAAAAAGACCAACACCTTGTTGCAAAGGTGCAAGAGGAAGAGGTGGTCAATTGTTTCCTCATTCCTAAGGCAGAGAGAGCAACCCGAGGGGGATAACTAGGATTTAACTAGTTTCCTCTTTCACAGGACGAAGCAGATCACAATTTAATCAATAATAAAGGAAATACAAGTAGAGATAGAAAAACAAAAATCAGAAAATATACTGGTTTGCCCCAAGCTCGAGACTACGTCCATTCTTCTAAAAATGCAGGTTCTACTATGATGCGAAGATTACAATGGGCCTTTCTTTTTGCTCTACAACGCTCTCTAGATACCACGACAATGGCAACCTAGCTTTTAAGTACCACGACAATGGCAACCTAGCTTTTAAGTACCACGACAATGGCTACTTAGAAATACAATATGAAAAACCTCACTAAAATCACGAGAACGGACTGTCGATGATGCACCACAGTCTCTTTCCTCTTCCTTTCTACAACTGCCGACCACACGCTCAAGTTTTTCTTCTTCTTAGTGAAAAAATTAAAAGAAAAAAGACTTAGTACATATATGAGAATGGCGAGATACTAAACTCAGTGAAGAAGTAAAAATAGGTTGGGTTATGTAAGGGAAAATGCAATTGAAGGGATCTATTTTGAGGCTAAGGGTCCTCCAAAATTGAACTCTACCACCATATATTCTTTTTGTGTTAGTCTCCACTTTCCCAACAAGAAATCAGGAAAGTTTAAGACAGGGTTATGTAAGGGAAAATGCAATCGAAGGGATCTATTTTGAGGCTAAGGGTCCTCCTAAAATTGAACCCTACCACCAACCCTCAAAGAAATTGTAATAAAAGTTGGGAAGGTTGGAAGACATTGGAAGTTGCATTCCATGGGTTCCTAAAGTGGTTCATCAATCTTGCTATAAATCCCAACTGTTGGAATGAATCCCATACTTGTTCGCAATTACCGAATGCTACAAGTTGAGGTTCTTGAGGAGATCTTCCACAACCATTTAGATAGGAGGGAAATATTTTTACTCCCCAAATTCTCACCTCACCCAACCATTTCCACAAAAGGTCTCTCGCGATCCTTTCTAATTGTTAACCGATGTTGGGAGTTCAAGATTTTTTTAAGTAGCAACTAACAAAGTTATAACCGTAGGACTTGATTGCAATAATTTCACAAGTTTGGTGCTCAAAGCGAAAGTTTGAAGGTACAGTTGTAACAATCCTTATAGGGTAGTTTTTGCACTCTCCTCAAAATTTATGGACCATTCAGACTAGATTTTCCAACTCTGTTTCTATAATTTTCAAAGAAGATTTCCCAACATTCTTGATGTAACTACCTATACAATAAGTTAGTTACGGTTTAGTTGTTTAGTTAGCTTGCCTTATTGGCTTGTAGTCAAAAGCCTTTAAGTGTAGCCTATTTGTCTATAAATAGGAAGCTCCTTTGTATTCTCTCAAGCTATTAGAATAAAACTACTCTTCTCTCATTTGAGTTTACACCAAGTTGGTATCAGAGCAACACGAATCCTTGGAATGGCTGGGAAAGAAATGCTCTGTCCACGGCCAAATGTTCATTTGCTGAATAAGAGACGGAATCTGCCGCCGTCCTCTCTCCACGAGCCACAACCACCCGCTTGATGATGGTTGAGGGGGCTGTTGAAAACCTCCAAAGGAATGTGGTAGAGATCCGCCAAATTCTGAACGTGATTGTAGATAAGTTGGATGATCTTCAATTGCATCAAGAACAACCAAGAGGGATTCTTGGGAAAGAAAAAAGGGAGCAGGGTATCAAGATTCATCCTAATGGACAGCAACCAACCCCAAGATTACCGCAAGAACATCCCCCTACTCAAGAACCTCCTCAATTCCCGCCCACCTCATGACACCAGACGACCACCTATTCAAGAACTCCCCTGTGATAATCCAAGATTCATTCCAGATGTGGAGTTTGCTCCCCAACGACAACAATTTAGGCATGGCAATTTTCCTCACCATCGACGACACGGCCGTTTTCCCTGGCACCAAGATTACCAAGACATTTCCTCCAGCGATGAGGAGGAGATTCAACAGTGGGGAGACGATTGTCGCCAACATAGGCGCCATCGACATTATCATGGGGAACCAAGTGACTACAAGATGAAGGTGGACCTCCCACCCTTGGACGATAAACTAAACATTGAGGGATTTTTAGAATGGATTAAAAATGTAGAAATTTTTTTTGGATATATGATTACACCAAACACGAAAAAGGTGCAGCTTGTTGCTCTAATGTTAAAGAGTGGCGCATCAGTGTGGTGGGAGCAATTTGAAGTTAATAGACAGCGGTTTGGTAAAGCTCCCATCCGCACTTGGGAAAAGATGAAGAAGCTGATGCGTCCCCGTTTTTTGCCCATCAACTACGAGCAGATATTGTACAATCAATATTAGGGTTGTCGACAGGGCACCCGAACTATTGCGGACTACACCGAAGAGTTTCACAGATTGGGAGCAAGAACCAATCTTGGCGAAAACGAACAATACCAAGTTGCAAGATTCATCAATGGGTTGCGGTTAGACATCAAAGAAAAACTTCAACTTCAACCGATCGGATACTTAAATGAAGCCATTGCAACAATTGTTACTGTGGAGGAACAACAAGCCAACAAGTTCAAATTTCAGTATCAAAGACGGACGACAGGCGACAATCAGGTTAGTACCACCAAGAAAGGTTTTCTTTCTTCTGATCTATCCTCTGTGCAGGCCACTTCTTCAGGGTCTAAAAACAAGAATGGTGAGGAAGTTAAACCTAGTGATCCCGAAGGTAAGAAAGCCACCAATGCCCATAATCGACCTACATTAGGAAAATGTTTTCGGTGCGGTCAAGTGAGTCATTTGTCCAACGAGCGTCCCCAGCGGAAAACGCTTAATATCATTGATGATTCGTTGGATCATGATCCCCATGATTGTCAAGATTCGAATGGGGAAATCACCTATGTCGAACCTGATGATGGTGAGCAGGTTGCCTGTGTTCTTGAACGCATTCTGTTGACATCAAAAACTGATTTGGCAAGCCAACGGCAGTCCCTTTTTCACACACGGTGCACAGTCAATGGTAAGATCTGCAACATTACTATTGATAGCGGGAGTACTGAAAATCTGGTGTCTAGCAAGTTGGTTGCCACCTTAAATCTCAAAGTATCACCACATCCATCTCCCTGTAAGGTAAGTTGGATTTGAAAACGAGGGGAAGCTTTGATTAATACCATCTGTATTGTTCCCCTCTCTATTGGAACAGGCTAAAAAGACCAAATAACATGTGATGTGTTAGAAATGGATGTGTGTCCATATTCTTTTAGGTCGTCCGTGGCAGTATGACACACAGGCGGTGCACAAAGGCCGAATACATATGAATTTGTCTGGATGGGAAAGACTGTGGTATTGCTTCCTCTAACAAATCCCAATAGTGCTAAACCAATAGACACAGCAAACTTATTCCATATATGCAGTGGCAAACAGCTGCTTTTACATCGATCTGCTCCGTTTTTAGGGAGATCGTGAAAGACTTCAGCTCCTTAACCGATACCCAAATTCCTCTTATTCCTCCTTCCGTACAGTCCCTTTTAGATATTTTTCCCACACTCCTCCAGCCTCATAACTCCCTACCACCCTTAAGAGACATACAACACCATATCGACTTATTACCCGGCGCCACCCTCCCTAATCTTCCACATTATAGGATGAGTCCAAAAGAATATCAGATTCTCCACGATCAAATTGTTGAACTCCTAGAGAAAGGTCACATTCAACCCAGTCTCAGTCCCTGTGCGGTCACAGCTCTTTTCACTCCAATGAAGGATGGCTCCTGACGCATGTGTGCCGACAGCCGGGCAATCAATAAGATCACTATCAAATATCGTTTTCCCAGCCCACGCATTGGAGACTTACTGGATCAGTTAAGCGGGGCTAACATCTTTTCAAAAATAGACCTTTGCAGCGGCTACCACCATATCCGGATCCGCCCAGGGGATGAATGGAAGACAGCCTTCAAAACCAACGAGGGGCTATTTTAATGGTTGGCCATGCCCTTCGGGTTATCAAATACGAAATACCCCAAACACCTTTATGCGGCTCATGAATCAGGTTCTCATTCCTTATCTCCATAAATTCATTGTTGTTTACTTTGATGATATCTTAGTGTATAGTAAAACTAAAGAAGAACACCTCACACACCTACAACTTTTGTTTTCCACACTAAATGACAATAACCTAGTCATAAACCTTAAAAAATGCTTATTTCTAGCAACGGAAATCTCTTTCTTAGGCTTTATTATCAATGCTACTGGAGTCAAAATGGTTCCATAAAAAATTAAAGCTATAACGAATTGGCCTCAACTACATTCTATACGAGCCATACAATGTTTTCTTGGAATAACATCCTTCTACAGAAAATTCATTAAAGACTTTAGTACCTTAGCAAGTCTGTTAACTGATTGTTTAAGAAAAGGAAACTTCAAATGGGATACTGACCAACAAACTAGCTTTGTAACTCTCAAACAAAAACATACCCAAAGCCCTATCCTACAATTACCAGATTTTTCACAACCTTTCGAAGTGGCTGTAGATGCTTCCGGTATAGGAATTGGGGTTGTCTTATCACAAAACCAACATCCAATTGAGTACTTTAGTGAAAAGCTTAGCCCATCCCGTAAAAAATGGAGCACATACGAGCAAGAGTTATATGCCCTAATTAAAGCCCTAAAACAATGGAAACACTATCTCTTAAATCAAGAATTTATACTATTTACCGACCACTTCTCTCTCAAATTCCTACACAAAAATCCATTAGCAGAATGCATGCCCGCTGGTTATCATTTTTCAACGCTTCGACTTTGTAATAAAACATAAAGATGGTACCCTAAATAAAGCTGCAGATGCTCTTAGTAGAAAATGAACCCTTCTGACATTACTAAACAGTGAAATTGCAGCATTCTCTACCCTACCTACAGCCTATAATAATGACAAAGATTTTCATGAAATATGGAACACATGCACAGATCACAATAACTCTGGAGCTTCCATCTAGTTAATGGCTACCTCTTTAAACGAGATCAACTTTGTATTCCACACACATTCTTACGAGAAGCCCTCATCAAAGACTTGGTGGCCTAGCTGGACACTTTGGAAGGGATAAAACTTTAAATTTAGTGGCTACACGTTTCTTTTGGCCTAAACTCCGAAAAGATGTATTTAGTTTTGTCTCAAAGTGTTTTGTCTGCCAAATCAATAAAGGAACTAAACAAAATACTGGCCTATACATACCCCTTCCCATTCCCGAAACAATTTGGGAAGACTTATCAATGGACTTCGTATTAGAACTACCAAGAACTCAAAGAGTATACGACTCAGTCAGTTCTAGTTGTGATTGACCGCTTTAGCAAAATGGCCCATTTCTTGGCATGTAAAAAAACTGCTGATGCCGTCTATGTAGCTAACATTTTTTTCAGGGAAATTGTTCGCTTACACGGCATCCCAAAAACAATTGTGTCAGATAGAGATGTAAAATTTTTGAGTCACTTTTGGAAGACACTATGGAAGAAATTTGATACTTCTCTTAAGTATAGTACTACAAATCATCCACAAACGGATGGCCAAACGGAGGTCACAAACCGCACGCTTGGAAGCCTTATCTGATGCCTTTGTAGCGACAAACCAAAACAATGGGACTTGGCCCTTGCACAAGCAGAATTTGCGTTTAATCACATGCAAAACCGAACCACAAGGAAGTCCCCATTCGAGATAGTCTACACTACACTTCCTAGGCTAACTGTTGATCTGACTAACGTTCCATCTTCTGTTGATTTTAGTTTGGAAGTTGAACAAATGGCGGAACGAATACAAAAGTTGCATCAGGATGTGCACAAGCATATTGAAGACGCTAATGCCAAATACAAAGCTAAAGCAGACGAGAAACGACGGGAAGTAGAGTTCCATGAAGGTGACCTAGTCATGATACATCTATCAAAAGGACGATTACCTATTGAATCTGTGCACAAACTGCAAAAGAAGAAATTCAGACCATATGAAGTCTTACAACGCTATGACTCGAATGCATATAAAATCAACTTTCCCTCGAATTTTAATATCAGTCCTATCTTCAATGTTGCTTATATCTATCTGTACGAAGCGCCAGACACTTTCTGCATTGGCACCATGACTCGAGAACGAGCCTTATGTTAGGGGGAGGGAAATTGATGTAACTACCTATACAATAAGTTAGTTACGGTTTAGTTGTTTAGTTAGCTTGCCTTATTAGCTTGTAGTCAAAAGCCTTTAAGTGTAGCCTATTTGTCTATAAATAGGAAGCTCCTTTGTATTCTCTCAAGCTATTAGAATAAAACTACTCTTCTCTCATTTGAGTCTACACCAATTCTCAAAGTCATCTTAGCCGATTCCGTTGCAACCTAGTGTAAAATGATGATGATCTTCTTTTCTATTCTATCTTAACTGAAGATCCCCATTCCATAGTAGTTAATTTAATAAAGAAGGATTTATTGGAGGCCTTCTGTATCAACCTAGGTTGGAGGCCTTTTGTTTGATCGTAGGTTGTTTTTTGTAGGATGCTTGCTTAATGAAGTTCATATAGTTTCCTTTTTTTTTTAGCAAGATACAAACTTTTCATTGAAAATATGAAAAGGAACAAAAATTGATATGAACTCCCAAGGGGTTGAGATAGAAAGGAAAAGAAAGAAAGAAATAAATAAAGAAAGAAAGAAGTAAAAGAGAGTGAAAATAAAAGAACAAAAGAACAATTACAACTTTCAAATGAAAGCTTCCCAATTATAACAGGCTATGCTAGGTGAATAAGCATTAAAAGAGTTGGAAAGAGCACACCATTGTGAAGCTTTGAACTTGGTCATAGAGGAGTATAGGCCTAAGCAGAGCAAAAAGGGTTTTCCATGAGATGAGAAATGAGAAGGCCCCTAAATGACCGCTAAGTGATAAATGAGGTAAGGGTGCAGAGACAACCAGTCTTTTTCATTTAAATAAAAACTTAGCAATTCTATAAGGTTAAATAAAAATTAAATTAATCATTTGATATAATTGCCATGCTTAGTGTGCGACTCGTCGGTTTTTTTGAGGTTAGGATTAAAACTAAAAAGGATCTTTCCCCGATTCCGTTGCTACCGCGGGCTTTACGCAATCACTATTTATGTAATAAATCTAAAAAAAGGTTATGATAAACCAGGAAAAATTGAAACCAAGAATAGGGATCTTTGACAAACGGGATCCATAATAATTAATTATTTTATTATTTCAACACGAGAACAAGAAAAGGAATTTTTCTGGTGTTGATGTCAAAGGGGCTACTTACTTCCCATACAGATCTTCCTACATCTATATATAAGCACTGGTTTATCGAGAATATGCAAAAAAAACATATTGGATTGTTGGTTCATCGCCATTACTAATGACTAAATTTCTTTCGTTGAAACCCATATTGTGACTAGCATTGTTGGAACTATGGTATGGTTCAACAACTATCCCGATTGAATTATTTGGGCCCACTCGTTTTTCGACGGAATCAGGGATACTTCCAGCAAGAAATATATTGAAGAGTTGGTGCCGGGTCATTTCTTGAGAACAATAGCTAAGGGTCCTGATACTACCACTTGGTTCTGGAACCTTCGTGTTGTTGCTCACGATTTCTATAGTCATACTAGTGATTTGGAGGAGATCTCTGGCTTTTATGGAAGCTTTAACAATTTATGGACTGGTTGTAGCATTAGCACTTTTATTTGTGAATCTTTTTCAGGTTTATTGGTTTTGTAATGAAAAGTATAGAGTTTTGTTACCTTTCCAACTATTACGCCATTAGGTAGGGTTTTTGAACTATTAAAAAGAAAAAAAATAGAAGAGGATTTATTTTCCACATAACAGCTCCTTTCCTCCATTTCAAATCAACTCTTAGAACTCAACTGAACTGATATTCTCATCTGTGCACATCACTAACGTAGAATTAATATTATCTTAATTTTCATTATGTTGTTATACTTAGAGCTTTTTTAATTGTCTAAGTGGCATTAGCTCAGCTTTAATGTTTACCCGAACTATAAAGTACAATTGCTCAAGTTTTAGTTTGTATCATACAAAGATTTGACAATCATTTTATATGGGATCAATCATTTAATTCTTTCAGTTAAATATTTTTCTGTTTATGCTACTGAGTCATCCTACTTCATTACTTGTTACTAATTTGCATGTAAGCTCGTAGGACCTTTGTTAGGCTGATTCTATAGGCCATTACGAGCAAATCTTGGTGATTTTGCCTTGTGGTGACTCTTCTGTTATTTTCTGATATTCTTTCTCTTCAATCAATAGACCGAGGCAATAAGCTATATTTTTCCATGGTCTCTCTTTACCCCTTCCAAGCCTCCATATGCAATTCTATGGTCGTGTCAAAATTCCTGTCCCGTGTCTTGAAGTTGTTAACTGAGCTATGGCTATGTTCTGCTATTGCATAGCAATATGGTTGTATTATTTTTGTCAACAAAAATTATTAACACGCAATTCAACCATTTGATTGATCCTTCATTTTTCCAATGGTAACTGAGGTTTGATTAATTTGCTTGGTTACTGTACACTCAGGCCAACAAAGCCGGCAACTTGGGCAACCAAAAGGGTAGGGTGCTTCAGCCAAGGTATTCCAAAGCAACTTAATTTTCAAATATTTGAATTTATTCTTGATTTGTGTTTGAAACTTTGTGCTTTGCTGCTTGTTGAGTGTTTTCAGTTACTGCACGATGTCGATGTTTTTTACTGTTCTGAGTCCATTCCAAACATAGAACACATCGTGTGTGTGTGTGTGTGTTTTTTTTTCTCGTGCATATTTCGATTGCTACACTGTTCTCAAACATTCTCTTGACATTTTCAAGAATCAACAAATGTTTTCTACTGTTCTGGAACAAATGTTAGCCTGTCATTGATGTCTAATCCTACACTATCTTCTCTTCAACTTCTACACTTTTCGAAATTACGTTGTTTCTTGATTTAATGATAGATGTGCAACATTTTTAGAAATTGAAATATACAACCAAACCAGCCAATAAAAAGCCAAAAAAGATAGACATTCAAGAGGAAAGCTAAACAATAGACACAAAAGCCTCCCAATTAGAGCAAATCATACTAGGAGAATAATTTTCAAAATGATTGAGAGCACACCATTGAGAAGCTTTAATTTAGCAATGTTGAAAATTCCATAGCCGATCTTCCTTTTCCTTCAAAAATCCATTGGTTTCTCTCGAACCGTAACTCGGAAATAAGGGCTTTAAGACCATTCATCCAAAGGAGGCTCGCTTTTGGAGGCAAGGAGGGACCCAACAAAAATCGACCAACCGACTTTGGTTATCAGTTTTGATCAGTCAGCTTAGTTTTGTTGATCCTTGTACACCCCTAATGCTTTATGTTTTGTGTTTCATCAATGAATGTTCTCTGTACTACTGATCAATTTTTATGTTTTTTCATCTCTAAATTATCTTCTCAATTTATGGAGTTTCACTTTTTGATGAGTTTGCTAATATTCTGTTTTTCCACTGCTTTGAACTCACCGCTGATGTAGGAAATCAATTCCAAAACAGTCCAGTACATTACCCAGACGTAAGTAATTTATTTTCCTGTAAGTTACTATTCTCATTTTTTTGGTGATCTTTTAATTGGAAGATTTATATAGTCTCTCTATAATCATCATTGAGGTGTTTTTCTTTTTGATTGGAGAACTTTTTGTAGACTCAGCTTCCTTTTGTTGGCCTGTGTTTTTATGCTCTTGTACATTTTTTCATCTGTCTCAATGAAAGCCCGGTTTCTTATAATTATATAAAAAAAAAAGATTTATGTAATTTTACATTTTTGTTGTACTTTAGTTCTGATTAAGTAGGCGGGCTTGGATGAGCAAGGGAGCCTCATTGCTTTTATTGTGAGGTGAGGAAGTGACTGAGGGGATAATTGGAGCTTTTATTCGTAATGATGTCCCATGGATGCAGAAAGCTAGATGTTATAGTTCAAGGAATAAGTTTTGATCACTATTCTCAAGCACAGAAATTATTCCTTCAGCTAATTTTTCTGATGATGGCAGAAACTCAGATTCGAAGGACAAGTTTGAGAGGGAAATTCTCCATTTTGTCTATTTAGTATTGTTAGCAAGTGCCTGAAGTTATTTTCTAAGGAGTTCAAAGGGATGGTTTTTGGTCTTGTTGAAAGTAAAGTCGTGGGTGTTAATGTTTTGTTAGGATCATTAGGAGAATTTGGGGCAATATTTTAGGGGGCATTTAGCTCACGTATTGGATCAAGTCTAGTCTTTTGCTACACATTTAGTTTTACAGATCACAAATCCACTATGGGACATAGGATATCTAAAACCAAGTTTCTGTCACTCTTCCTGAAAAATTCAAATACGAGTGGCAAAAATTCAAGTTGCCCAACCCTAGGCAACACAAACCTATGACTTAATATTTAGGTGATTGAATCACTGATTGCTAGGTCAAAACAAAAACGAAGAAAGACCTATCAGAGAAATATATAGATCACAGGAGAGAATGCACAGAGAAGTTTAAGTGGTTCAACTACAATGTGTAGCATTGTGGAAGCACCAAAAAACTCTAGCACTATGGAAGAACCAAAAAGATTCGTTGAAGTACGAAGAAAAAACTTACAATGATTCAAAAAGTCTCGCACTCTAATTGGTACAACTTAGTTTTCAACAAAACGCAGCATGCTTAAATCAATAGAGATTGAATAAACACTAACTAAAAAACAAAACTCTCGTTAATTATGCCAGCTCATAAACTTTCCTTACCATAAGGAGTGCTAAAATTAGTCATTCAGATATTAATATTTCAATTTTCCACCTCGATATTATCCACCTTTCATAGTATCTTCTGGTCATCCATTCTCAGTTTCATATTTTAAGCTAATTGGTAGAGAGAACCAAACCTTAGTGAGCATAGTATCTGCCTTGCGATTTGTGTTAAATTTTCAACCTTGAAGAAATGTTTGATCCTTTCATGAAAAGTTTGGTTTTGGCAGCTGTACATCAATGTGCTTGGTCCTTTCATGAAAAATAGTTTTGTCTTTGGAGGGGTGTATAGTACTTTGACTGTCACACCATTTAGTGGCTGGAACTTTACTAGTACATAGCTATTCCACAATTCCCTTTAGCCATAGGGACTCCTTATTACTTAATAGCTTCTGTCAAAGACATACACTTGAGTTCAACCACAACTGTAATACGGATTTCTAGCTCATTGTGTTGTCCAAGAACTTGAACACCTAGCTTCTTACTGACCTTCTTTTTCCCTGGTTAGTAGAATAGTCACAGTTCTCATAACCACAGAGTTCAATTTTCTAAGGTCCTCGTTTCTATACACCAGAGCAGACAATGAAATTCTATTCATAGCTCTCCTTCAACCAATTGACGCATTGTTGCACATTTTAGAAGTTTTTCTTGCTTTCTTCTTTTTAATTTTTCCTCTTTTCTCATGCCACGTTCTAGTCTTTTTACGAAGCTTGGGAAGTGAAGGTGTCCAAGAAGAAGCTTGGGAAGTGAAGGCGTCCAAGAACAAGAAGGACATTGCTGAAGACTGGGGGGAGGCTTTGATTGTTGTGCAGTTCAATGCTTTTGTTTGGGCCGTTTCCTCCCTCCCCTTTTGTTGATAATCAAAGCTACTAGTAGACTTGGGTTTTTGGCTTTTTTTTTTTAACAGAATAATATGCTATCTTCTCATTTTTTCTATGTATTCTTCCTTCTCTTATCAAATTCTGTTGCCTGTTTTTGTTTTATTATTATTATTTTTTTTTGGTTTTTACTCTTTCCCTGCACCAGCGTCTAGTCCTTGAACTAAAGTTGGATTGTGATATGAAGGCACCCGCTCTGAGTTCCCGTTATGATGAAAATTCTTATTACAAATCCTTGGACCTTCCATTCTGTTGGACTTTTTTTTCTTTTTTTTTTTCTATGTACTGTTATCATTTTATCGAATCATGTTGAACCTTTTGTATGTGTGTGTTTTTAATACTCTATTCCTGTGTGTTGCACTTGATCTAAAGTTAGATTATGATGTAGAGGCATCTGCTCTGGGTTTACGTTACGATGAAAATTCGTACAACAAATCTTTGGACCTTCAATTTGAAAAACGACTAGAAGCAGTTAAAAGGTACTACTGCAGGACTGTTTTCTTCTCTTAGTTGTTTTCTTCTCTGTCTCTCTGTCGATGTCTGTAAGTAGAAGGCATTTCACGCTCATAAAATGCTTTTTCAGTGCTTTTAAATAATGGATGATCAATGCCTGCCAATGTCTTTTATGATCACATTCTACTGAAGGGACTCAACATTTCCGAAAGCTCTTTTTGTCTTGTGAAATTACTTTCTTATCAAAAGGAAAAAAAAAAGTGAAGAAGACTTTTCGTCACATGGTGTATGTTACCCTCTCTTGCTCAATAGGGGATCTGTATTGTGTAAACCATTCAGCTGATTTGCTCTTGTAACAGAGGCTCTTCTTGATGTAGCCGTGTGGCCTTGGGTAACTTGTTTAGTCTTTTAAGTTTAGATTATATTTGTAGTTCTTTTAAAGGACCCTTTTACTGTTTAGTAACTTCAAGTTACTACTGTTTGTTAGCTATTGTTAGTTACTTTAGTTGCTGTTAGTTGTAACCCCTATATATATAGGGTACTGTTTCAATTAATAAAAACAGATTGAGATTTTCTCTTACTTCTTGAGTGAGTCTCCATCAAATTGGTATCAGAGCAGAAAATTTCTGGGCAATCTGATGGCCGGAAAGAAACCTACAGCGGGAGAATTTTCTTCCATAACCAGCAAAGAAACGGAACATTCGTCCGTTCTCTCACCACGAACGATGACCACACGCTTGCAGTTGGTCGAAACTGAAGTTAAAGATTTACGGAGCGATGTAGGTGAGATTAAACAGATTTTGGGATTGATTCATCAGCAGCTGGAAACATTGAATGTAAACCAAGAAACAGTAAGGAATAATCAATTCCCGCATCCAAGAACCAGTCAAGATGTTCGGATTGGGGATCGGCAGGGGATCCAAATTCAAGAAAGACCAGTCCCACCTCCAAGATKTCATCAAGAACGAGGTTATGAAGCCAATGGGGGTCCAAGATTACATSAAGATCCTCCCCAACAGCAAGATGTTAATCATAATCCCCTGTTTCGAGGTGGCCAAGACCCTTTTYTGGATTTTTCCAGCKATGAGGAAGATGATTTTATAGCAATGGAAACCAAYCAGCGGGGTTTTCAAAGAAGACCGTTTAGACAACAAGACACACCAGATTTCAAAATGAAGGTGGATTTACCTACATTCAGCGGAAAAATGGAGATCGAGGGCTTCTTGGAATGGATCCGCAATGTCGAAAACTTCTTCTCTTACCTTAATACACYAGAGGATAAAAAGKTACGTCTTGTTGCTCTCAAACTTAAAGGAGGCGCCTCTGCGTGGTGGGATCAATTAGAGCTTAATYGCCAAAGGTATGGTCGGYGCCCTATTCGAAGCTGGGARCGAATGAAGAAGTTAATGCGTGAAYGATTCCTTCCCATCAATTTTGAACAGATTCTTTATAATCAGTATCAAAATTGCCGTCAAGGAACCCGCTCTATTGCTGATTACACCGAAGAATTCCATCGGCTAGGTGCAAGAACCAATCTTTTGGAAAGCCGCAATATTTAGTAGCCCGATTCATTGGAGGGTTGCGAGCTGACATTAAAGAACAGATTTCTGTTCATCCTATTGGTTACCTCAACGAAGCCATATCTACTGCCACAACAATTGAGGAAAATATAAACAATAGGTACAAGAAGACGTATGCTCGTCGGACTGTGTGGGATCAAGGTGGAATCTCCAAACGGAATACATCCGCCTTGGATAAATCTTCTATACAACCAGCTGACAGTTCTTCTAAAGGCAAGCAAATAGCGAAGGACACTCCTATAGAAGATAAAGGTAATGATACAACTATGGGAAAAAAGATAACTAACACCTATAATCGCCCTACTTTGGGCAAGTGCTTTCGTTGTGGGCAGGTAGGACATCTCTCCAAKGAATGCCCCCAAAGAAAGGCGATTGCGTTTGTCGAAGWGGATGATCAATTGGAGTGTAGYGAGGAAGATCTCCAAGACGATGAAGTGAGCTACCTCGGTCCTGATGAAGGTGATCCGATTAATTGTGTCATCCAAYGCCTTCTAATCACCCCAAAGGTTGAAACTGTCCACCAACGACATGCTTTATTCAAGTCTCGATGCACCATTCAAGGTAAAKTTTGTAATATCATCATTGATAGTGGGAGTACCGAAAATGTTGTGGCCAGTAAACTTGTTACAGCCCTACAGTTGCCATTAACACCTCACCCGAATCCTTACAAAGTTTCTTGGATCAAAAAAGGGGGGGGAAGTTCAGGTAACACATACTTGTACGGTACCCTTGTCTATTGGGACAAGTTACAAGGATCAAATTATATGTGATGTGTTGGATATGGATGTTTGCCACATCCTGTTGGGCCGACCATGGCAATATGATACCCAAACGATCCATAACGGTCGCAGTAATACCTATGAATTCCTTTGGATGAGAAAAAAGGTCGCTTTACTTCCTATCCCTCCTTTATCTCAGCAGCCTTCTAAAGAGGGTCTGCACAAAACTGGCACTTTGTTTACTCTGTCTTCTGCCAAACAACTTCTCCTACATAAGGATATGCCTATTCTGGGGTTGGTGGTTAAAAGCTTTGGCACATCAAACCAAACATACTCCATCCCTCCTGAGGTGGAACATTTGTTAGGTGACTTCAAAACTATCCTGGAATCTCCCACCGACCTACCTCCTTTAAGGGATATTCAACACAATATTGAGTTCTTTCCCGGAGCAACCTTACCAAACCTTGCTCATTACCGGATGAACCCATCCGAATATAAAATTCTACATGACCAAGTCCAAGAGTTACTTGATAAAGGCCACATACAACCTAGCTTGAGTCCTTGTGCTGTACCTGCCCTCCTTACACCAAAAAAGGATGGTACATGGCGCATGTGTGTGGATAGTCGTGCTATAAACAAAATAACTATAAAATACCGATTTCCTATTCCACGAATTAATGACCTGATGGATCAACTTAGCGGCGCCACCATATTTTCTAAAATAGATCTTAAGAGTGGATACCACCAAATCCGCATTCGGCCGRGGGATGAGTGGAAAACGGCGTTCAAGACAAATGAAGGCTTATTTGAGTGGCTTGTTATGCCATTCGGCCTATCCAATGCCCCTAGCACCTTTATGCGACTCATGAACCAGGTATTACTCCCTTTTATTAACAAATTCGTCGTGGTTTACTTTGATGATATACTGATATATAGCCACGGCATGTCCGAACATATACCACACCTCCAGCGGGTTTTTTCCGTCTTAGCCTCTAATCAGTTAGTCATAAACCTTAAGAAATGCATTTTTCTAGCCTCTGAAATATCCTTCCTCGGCTTCTTAATAGGACATAACAYAGTAAAGATGGATCCCCAAAAAACCCAAGCCATAGTTGAATGGCCAGAACCTAAAACAATTAAAGAAGTCCAAAGTTTCTTAGGGTTAGCTTCCTTTTACCGAAAATTCATCCAAAACTTTAGTTCACTAGTAGCACCATTAACAAACTGTCTTAAAAAAGGACCATTTGTGTGGGGACACCAACAATCAGAGAGCTTCAAACTCATAAAACTAAAATTAAGCAATAGCCYCATTCTTACCTTACCAAATTTTGACCAACCGTTTGAAGTCTCTGTTGATGCTTCGGGTATTGGCATAGGAGCCGTCCTTGCCCAACATAATCACCCTATAGAATATTTTAGTGAAAAATTGAGCCCATCAAGACAAAAATGGAGTACATATGAACAAGAACTTTATGCTTTAGTAAGAGCCTTAAAGCAATGGGAACATTACCTTCTCAGGAAAGAATTTGTCCTTCTTACCGACCACTTCTCTCTCAAATTCTTGCATACCCAAAAGTCCATCAGCCGTATGCATGCCCGTTGGTTATCATTTTTACAAAGATTTGACTTTGTCATTAAACACACTTCGGGAGAAAGTAATAAGGTTGCCGATGCTTTAAGTCGAAAGCATAACCTCCTTSTGTTACTTAAAGGAGAAATCGTGGCCTTTGATCATCTACCAAACATTTATGCAACCGATTCGGACTTTAAAGACATTTGGCATCACTGTACAAGCCACTTACCTACAGAGGACTACCACATCCTTAATGGTTACTTGTTTAWAGGCAATACATTATGCATCCCTCACACTTCCCTTCGTGAATCTATTATTAAAGATGTCCATGGGGGGGGGGGGGGTTAGCAGGCCATTTAAACCCTCACACTTGTTAATACACGTTTTTTTTGGCCACAACTCCGAAAAGATGTTGCAAACTTTGTTCACAGATGTTATATTTGTCAGTCGTATAAGGGCTCTTCCTAAAATACAGGGCTCTACATTCCCCTACCAATACCACAAAATATTTGGGAGGACCTATCTATGGACTWTATATTGGGTCTTCCCAAAACACAACGGGGTTTTGACTCCATTATGGTGGTGGTGGATAGATTCAGTAAAATGGCTCATTT
>NW_019104537.1:801400-816768 GCF_001995035.1 Momordica charantia | reverse complement strand
CAGATATTCATCCCTTCTATCCCCCTGATGAGTTTTTGTTAGCTGATTGAAACTCGAGGACGAGTTTTTTTTAGGTGGGGGAAAATTGATGTAGCTGTGTGGCCTTGGGTAACTTGTTTAGTCTTTTAAGTTTAGCTTATATTTGTAGTTCTTTTAAAGGACCCTTTTACTGTTTAGTAACTTCAAGTTACTATTGTTTGTTAGCTATTGTTAGTTACTTTAGTTGCTGTTAGTTGTAACCCCTATATATATATAGGGTACTGTTTCAATTAATAAAAACAGATTGAGATTTTCTCTTACTTCTTGAGTGGGTCTCCATCACTTCTCTTATGAAATATTTATCTGAGAACTGTAGGCTTTCTGCTGGTGTATAAGAACCATGTATAAATGACCTGAACTCCTGGGGAAATTCATAGTTCTAGCTCTATCTTAAGGTATACAGTAGAGGGTTACCCACCCTAAGGCCAAGGGGGAAAAGAAAATACTACTCCAATTGGCAAAAATTTTAAATAGGATTGTGGATAATAATTACTTACTTAAGGTATAATGTTCTTACTTTTTATTATATATATATATATAATAATAATAATAATAATAATAATTTTTTTGAACAAGAAACGAACTTTTCATTGATAAATGAAAAGGAACAAAAAATTGTTCAAATATACAAACCCCCCCAAAGGGGTGAAATGAAGGGGATGAAGAAGGAAAAAATAAAAAAATAAAAAAAATAAAAAGATACAAACAAACCAAACTTAATAAATGAAGCTTAAACATTACACAAAAAATGAAGCTTAATCGTGCAACTTGGCTTCATCACGTCGCACTTTGATCCCATGTGCCAGTGGTCTAGGCCTCATTCACCTACCCACCTTATGCTCGATTTCACCTCGTGATAGGTGGCTCATTGGTCCAAATGGGCTAGGGTTAATTGAGAGGGAATGGGTTCAAACCCATGATGGCCGCCACCCACCGTAGGAATTAGTGCTTTCTATGTATTTCCGGCACCAAATGTTGTAGGGTCAGGTGGTTGCCTCGTGAGATTAGTCGAGGTGCGCGCAAGCTGACCCAGACTCTTATGGATATAAAAAAAACAAATAAAAAATTAAAACATTGATTGATTTTTTAAAATCTTCAAAATATATTTTTGAATAATGTCAGAGTTGACAAAGTCAATGTAAATTGAATTGAAAGATTTTTTTTTTTTTTGTTACAATAAAGTTCCTAGTATATATAGTAACTTTTTCAACTCGCTAAAATAGGGGAAGTATTCTAATGATTCAGTAAATTATATTTAATTTTATTATAGATAATAGGGGAAGTATTCTAATGATTCAGTAAATTATATTTAATTTTATTATAGATATAATCAATAAAATCTACTGTGTAATATTAATTGGTACATGTAAATTATTAAATTGTTGTATGCACGGATGAGTTTAATTTTCTATCTTTTGAGCATGAAGCATATATTTTGATATGTTTGAATAACATCCAATATACATTATCTTTCTGAGAAGATTTTTAACATTTGATTGTTGAGGGACTCGTAGAATTTTGATATGTTAGGTAGGTAGTCACTATGGTTCTTGACCCCGTACTTCCCAAACTCAATTACTTTTTCACTTGTCTAAATGATTACTAGGCCAATGGATGGGTTCTTTTATAAAATTTCTTCTTCTTCTTTGTTTACATTTTTTAAAATATGAAACAGAAACGGATGAAAATTATACAAGGAATAAGAAAGAATATACAAGAAAGGAGCAAACAGTAAGTTCTCAAAAAGCAGGAAATAAATCCTGAATAATAAAGGAAAGCGTTTCTTTATTTCTGTTACAGTTGTAAATTTCAGCTTATAAAAATTTATCGTAGTAGCTAAATTATTTAGATGTACTTTTTGAACCATTTTATCTGTGACCCAGAAAATGTATCCCGAAAACTATTTCTTTTTTATTTCACTCCCTAGGGAGTTTTTATCTTGAACTTTTCTGCTTTTCATATATCAATGAAATTTAAAAAAAAAAAAATACAGATCAGCACTTGAGAAGAAAAAGGTAGACAATAAAAAAGAATTTGGAGCAATTGACTACGATGCACCAGTTGAATCGGAAGATAAAACAATTGGACTTGGTACCAAGGTAAGAAATGTGTGGTCAGATCAATTTTGTTCTTTTCAGGGAATGCTAATTCAACTGTATTGCAAGTAGATTGGAATAGGTGTAGCTGTTTTGACATTCGGGTTGGTTTTTGCTCTTGGAGACTTTCTTCCCTCTGGAAGGTATTGCATAGGTACCTTACTATGTGTTGTTTTTCAAAGCCACTAAATTTGTCCATATATTTTTTTTCTTAATTTGTGACCTGATTTTTTGATGAAGACCATGTAGAAAAATTAGCACAAAAGAGAGGAGAGAAAGTCTTGATGAAGAAACTTTTATTAAGAAAAAACAAAGGACACTTTTTGAGAGAATGACTCTCTCACTTTCTCTAACTTCACTCACTTTTCTCACTTCTCACTCCCCACACTTTCCTAGCTTTTCTAGCTTATCTAATATGAAGGGACACATCTCCTATTATAGGCAAAACATGCTTGGAGCCCAACTAAAATATACTCTTCTAGGCCCTTCTTGGACCTTACAGATTCCTGGTATTTCTTTTGTAAATCTAGTCCTATCTTAAAATTCTTTATAGATCAAGGAATTTTTTTCTTTTTCGAACAAGAGACTAACTTTTCATTGATATATGGAAAAGAATAAAAATGGTTCAAAAATACAAACTCCCGAAAGAGTGAAAATAAATGTAAAACAAGAAAGAAAAAGCACACAGAAATCTACAAAGGGGAAATGAAGGCTCCCTAGTTGTTACAAATAAGATTAGGCGAATAATTCGAAAAGAAATTTAAAGAACACCACTCGGAAGCTTTGAACTTAGTTGAAGTGATCAACCAAAGACAGGCTCTTTTCTTTGAAAATCTGCAAATTCCTTTCCATCCAAAACTCTGGTAGAAGGGCTTTGACAGCATTAAAGCTAGTGACTACTTTTCCAAGGTGTTCAAACCAAGCTCTTGAAGATTGATTCATACCATATAATGATTTCTTTAATATTCAAACTTTACTATTTACTCATAAACACCTTTTCTTCAAAATCACCATTGAGAAAAACATTTTTCACATCTAGTTGATAGCTACAAAAGACGAGGATTCTGATGGAGTTTTCTTTTTTGGATAAGAAACACCTTTAATAAAAAAAACTCAAAAAAGAAGCGCAGCCTAAGGGCGCGGGTGGAGATTGACCTTCCCACAAACTTAGACCATAGTAGCTTTTCAATCTTTGTCAAGTCACAAAGAGACTGTAATTACAAAAGAAGTTTTTGTGTTTTGTAGCCCACCAAGAGGCATTGTGTTGTACACTATGACAAAAAGAATCTTGAAAGGACTTTTTTCCTTCAAAAAGTCTGCTGTTGCGTTCTCTCAAAATCAACCAAAGTAAGGCCCGAACTGCATAATTCAATAAAATTTTGATGGAGTTAATTTTAGCAACAGGAGTAAACGTCACTTGATAATCAATTCATAGATTTGGGTAAAACCTTTAGCTACTAATCTAGCCTTGTATCTTTCAACATTACCATCAACATTACATTTTGTGGTAACACCCATTTACATCAAACTAGTTTCTTTATTATCTTTTGCAAACGCAAATACACCTATTGGAAGTAGGGTGTTCTGTTCAAGAGCAGCCTCTGTGGTTGATAGAGTTTCTAAAAACTAGGGTTTTTCCACTTTGATACCAACTAGAATTTTAGGAAGAAATAAAATTATTATATTTCTTCTATCTATTGAATCACATACTAGGATATAAGACCAAATATAAATAAGGAAAAAAATTAACTCATTAATATGGACAACGAATAATTTACGATAAATATAAAAGAAATCCAACAATAATCGCTTGTGAGGACCGAATTTACCAACGTGAGTCTACCTCCTTTGGATATAAGCTTCTCCATTTAGCAAGCTTGCTCCTAGCCTTCTCCATGACCAGATCCCAAAAAGAAAGAGAAGAAGATTTCCCCCCTAAAGGCAGACTGAGATAAGAGATAGGCGATAGTCCTCGCTGGAGCCCAGAGACAGGCATGTACTTGGTATGGTCCCCACTGCAACCTAGAGACAAGCTGACCGAGATAAGAAGACAATATTTATTAATCACAACCCGGGCATGTACTTGGTTCCTAACTCTTGGAATATTCTAAAACAAGTTGTTTCATTGATGTAAAGTGAGCTCAATATTCATTGTTTTAAACGAAAACTTATAAATAATTTTGTTCATAAACTTGATATCTCCAAGGCTTTGGCTGTATTGTTTTATAGCTGGGTTTCCTGAATTTGGGAATGTGATGGGATGTTTTGTATTCTCTTTTGTGGAAGGTATATATTTCATTCAATGAAGCCTTTCGTGCGAGTCACAGAAGCTAGCTGCAATCAATTTTCTTGTTTTGGAAATTTTCCTCATTGCATTACTGACTGCTAGATAAAAGTCTGGAATTTTTTTGCCCTAACATTTTCAGTATCAGTCCTGTTGAGGATTCTATGGTGGTAACTAACAAACTATCTGGAGAAGAGAAAAGTAATCTTCAGGTAACATCCTTGGAAATGCCTTGTGTCTCTTATCATTATACAAAACATTCTTGGAAGTGCCTAAAATATGTTATTCTTTTCTTCTCTTTTGTTTTTTAGTGTACACGTTCACTGTAATGTCCTCTTCAGATGACTTTTTGATAGTGCCACCGAAGGGTATTAGGAAATAGTAGAGATATCATTTTTGGGTTCAGTAATGTCATGCTGAAAGAGGTTTGTGTAGTACCATAATACCATAGATTTTATGACGTACACTGGGACTGGATATTCTCAGGGTGGTGCACCTTTACTGATAGAAAGGTATAAACAAAATATGAAAAAAAAACTCCCCTAATAGAAACGAAAATCAGCTCATCAAAGCACCCAAGAAAAACATTAAACACCCTCAATCAACTTGATCAATACTTTAGGATGTTTTTACTAAAAAAAATATTGTTTATTGCTGGTCTAAAGATGTTTTCGAGATAGGTGTGGTGGAAGCTATAATACTATAATAATTATAAATGTTGTTTTTGACAAACCCGAAACATAAATTTCTTATATTTGGTGACTTTTTTTCATTTTGAATAATTTTTTAGGTTTTATATCAAGAATTGTAGTATGCTTGTAGATCTGTTTAAGAATGACACAAGAATTTTCTATGAAATTGTTCTTCGAAGAATACTGCATTTGATAACTTCATATTGTGGTTTTTTGCGAGTGCTTAAGGTGGAATAAGTTATTTTGAACCCTTTAAAATTTTGGATCACTCTACAAGACGTGAATTTTTTTTAATTTTTTGGGTTCTGGAAAGATAAATTTCTTCGGAAACAGAAACCATCAACTTGTTGAATTGCTTTGAGGCTTCCATTGAGGTGAAGAAGAATGTGAGGTATCCCTCACCAAGAGTACTGTTCTATTGAGAAACAAAAGGCCAATTACAGAGCCGACCCACCTATTCGAGAGGGTGGGGAATCTCTCCTACTTTTCTGCTATACTCTTAGCACGAAATTCTCGGCCCCTCACTACTTCAGCCTTCTCACTATTTATTCACAATGATAGGTCACTACTTTCTCTCTCCTTTCCGTTACATAGTTAATTCCCTTTCTTACCCTTCCCTTTCCTGCTATAAATATTTACTATGGGAGGTCTAACATCACCCCCGTATCAACAGGCACCTTATCCTCAAGGTGAAAAAGAGGAAATTGTTGGGACTGATCTGGGATGGGTTCCCAGGTTGCATCTTCTTCGGGGAGACCTTTCCAGTTGACAAGGACCTCCGGTATGCCAGTGTCATCATTAGTGCGTGTCGCAAAGATATCTTCGGGTTCAAGAAGCCATTCAAATTCCTCCGTTAGCTGAGGTGGTAACTGAAAAGAAGCAGACCAGTTGCCCCTAGCTTTCTTCAACTGGGACACATGGAAGACCGGATGGAGGCGAGCGTCCGGTGGCAATTCCAGGCGATAAGCAACCCTTCCTACCCGTTGGAGAATTAGATAGGGCCCAAAAAACTTAGCTTTCAACTTCTCATTCCGTCGAGCAGCCACAGTTGTTTGCCTGTAGGGTCGAACCTTGAGGAAAACATAATCACCTTCTTCAAATTCTACATCCCGTCGGTGCTTATCGGCTTGCTTCTTCATGCGCTCTTGGGCCAACCTTAAATGCGTTTTGAGACGCTCCAAAGCAGTATCCTGCTCAGCCAACTGCTGGTCTAACGTGGCGTTCGCCGTCCGTTGACTGCCATAGAGGAGCGATGGGGGTGGGTTTCGACCATAGACTGCCTGAAAAGGAGTGGCACGGAGGGAGTTATGGTAGGTAGTATTATACCAATACTCAGCCAAAGATAGCCATTGCCCCCATTGTTTCGGTCGTTCACTACAGAAGCACCGTAAGTAGGACTCTAAACAGCGGTTGACAATTTCGGTCTGGCCATCTGTTTGCGGGTGGTATGCCGTACTGCGCTTGAGCTTAGTACCCTGGAGCTGGAATAATTCCGTCCAGAAGTGGCTGATTAAGATTTTATCCCTATCCGACACAATAGATCGAGGGATCCATGAAGACGCACGACTTCTCTAATAAAAACTGTGGCCACTGTTTTTGCAGTAAAAGGATGACACAGAGGGATGAAGTGATCGTACTTGCTCATCCGATCGACCACTACAAAAACCATATCATGACCAAGAGATTTGGGAAATCCTTCTACGAAATCCATGGACAAATCCTCCCAAATCTGGTCTGGTAAAGGCAGCGGTTGAAGCAGACCCGCAGGGGATAGGGATTCAGTTTTGTTCCGCTGACATGTTACACATTCTTCGACATATTTTTTAAAATCGTTTTTCATCCCTGGCCAATATAACTCCCCAGTCATGTGTTTGTAAGGGCATAAGAAACCAGAATGACCCCCTAACACTGAATCATGAAACATGTGAAGGATAGCAGGTATGAGCGTGGAGGTTTTAGAGATTACCAATCTATCCTTGTAGCGTAGTACACCCTGCTGCAGCTGGAACTTAGGTACGCTATCTGGATCGAGGGATAGTGCCGCGATGATCTGGGAAAAGCGTGCATCAGCTGCTACCTCCGCCTTTATTGTGTCGATGTCAATGACTGTGGGCGCTGAAAGAGAGGCCAATTGTGCGGTAGGTGGCATACGAGACAAGGCGTCGGCGGCCTTGTTTTCTAGACCCGGTTTATACTGGATCTCGAAGTCATAGCCTAATAGCTTGGATATCCACTTCTGATATTCTGGTGGCACAATTCATTGTTCTAGCAAATATTTGAGTGCTTGTTGATCGGTTCTAACAATAAACCGTTGCCCAAGCAAATAAGGTCGCCATCGTTGGACAGCTAAAACCACCGCCATTAATTCCCTTTCATAAATGGATTTTTCCTGGTTTTGTAAAGAAAGGGTGTGACTGAAGTAAGCCACTGGTCTTTGATTCTGCATAAGTACGGCCCCCAATCCCAAACCTAAAGCATCAGTCTCAATAACAAAGGGGATGCGAAAGTCTGGTAAGGCCAAGACCGGTAAGGTAACCATAGCGTTCTCCAACTGCTCAAAGGCATTTGTTGCCTGCTCAGACCACAGAAACGCATCCTTCTTTAGGAGCTTAGTCAACAGAGCTGCAATGGCCCCATAGTTCGCGACAAACTTTCAATAATATCAAGTCAACCCAAGGAACCCGCGAAGCTCTTTCAGTGTGGACGGAGTTGGCCATTGCAACACTGCTTGTACCTTGGATGGATTGGCCTCAACCCCACCGGCAGACACCCAATATCCTAGGTACTCAATGCGAGTCTCTGCGAAGTGACACTTTGTAAAGTTTGCGAGTAAAGAATGTTCCCTTAGAGTGTTGAAAACTACACCCAAATGATTGAAGTGTGTTGTCAAATCTGGACTGTAAACTAGGATATCGTCGAAAAAGACCAGGACGAAACGGCGAAGTAATGGCCTGAAAACATCATTCATCAACGATTGAAAAGTAGATGGGGCATTAGTCAGCCCAAACGGCATGACCAAGAACTCATAGTGCCCATCATGAGTGCGGAAAGCAGTCTTATGTACATCATCTGCAGCCATCCTAATCTGGTGATACCCTGATTTCAAGTCTATTTTCGAATAGATGGTTGATCCATGTAGCTCATCAAGCAATTCCTCCACGACTGGTATAGGAAACTTGTCCGAAATGGTTACATTGTTTAGTGCTCGATAATCCACACAGAACCTCCAGCTTCCGTTCTTCTTCTTTACTAGGATTACCGGACTTGAGAAAGGACTCACACTTGGCCGTATCACCCCTGCGTCGAGCATGTCACTGATGAGTCTCTCAATTTCTGCCTTCTAAACATGAGGGTATCTATATGGCCGCACATTCACCGGTGGTTGGCTCTCCTTTAAAGGAACTCGGTGATCAATTGCCCGGTGTGGTGGTAGTTCCATGGGATCCTGAAACAAATCAGAGTACTCCTCTAATAGCTCTTGGATTTTGGGATGAACCGTGCCATTATACGGTGGATCTCCCAGATTAGTCGCGTTCAAAGTTCTCAGCTCCACCAAGAACCCTTGGTCTTGTGGTGCCCATTTTTTTGTCAAGCGTTTTAAGGATACCTCTATCCGGGCCAAGGTTGGATCCCCTTTGATAGTTACCTTCCTTCCCCCTTGATAGAAACTTAGGGACAAAGCTGGCCAATCGGCATCCATCTTTCCCATCAGCTGTAACCATTGCATCCCTAGCACAACATCAAGGGTTCCCAAAATGGGGGAGGAAATCTTCCTTAATGGTGAGTTCTGGTAAGGAAAGAACTATACCTTTACAAATTCCTTTGCCCTTAACAGCATTTCCCGATCCCATAATCACCTCGTAATGGATTGTTTCTGTCATCGGCAATTTTAATTCCTCCGCCAAGGATAGGGAGATGAAATTGTGGGTAGCCCCACAATCGATCAGAACGATCACGTCTCGACCCTGTATGGTACCTCGAACTTTAATAGTCCCTGGCGTCGAGAATCCCACAATCGTGTTGAGTTGGCATTTCGCCATTCCATTTGCCTCTATCGGAGTACTACCCTACGTCGTCTCTGCTATTTCCTCTTCCATTTCTAACAACTCGTCGTCGTGGACTACAATCACTCGCAACTCCCGATTTTTACATCGATGGCCAACCGTGAATTTCTCCTCGCAACGGAAGCATAAGCCCTTTTCCCGCCATTTTTGATACTCCGCCTCTGTTAATTTTTTGTATGGCGTCTCCTTCTTAATCGCCTGCTCAGGGAAAGTAGGTTTACTAGTAATAGTGACAGTTCAAGTTGGAATTACCTCAGGTCCCTTAGTCGTAGAAAGCTTATTCGTGGAGTAGCTTGCATTCTGTGTTCCTGGGACGGCGGTATTTCCAGCCTCTTGGACCACCGTACTCACATCATCTATTAATTGGGCTTTTCGAATCATCTGGTCCAACCCATCGGGCTCTAAAGCCAAGACCTCAGCCCGAACCACCGGATCTAAACCATTAAGGAAGGCACTCTCCAATACTTCATCCGTCAGTTGAGGGAGAGCAGCGACCAGAGCTTCAAATTTCTATCGATATCCAGTGAACGTACCTTCTTGTTTGATGGAAAGAAGTTGAGCACATTGTCGTCCTTCTTTCGACAAACGAAACCTGATCTGCAATCGCGATTTGAGGTCGTTCCAATCCTTGAATCGAACTCGATTCTCAATATACATGTACCACGCTAAGGCGATTCCATCGAAGGTAATTACTGGTACGATCACTTTTTCAGCATCCATCAGTTTCTGAATTTCGAAATATCGCTCCGCCCTAAAAAAGCCACGATTCCAGGTCCAACCTGGCGAAGATCGGCATTTCTACCTTTTTAAAGCGATTGCGATCGTGAAACTGGTCCGCCTGACCAGTCACAGTTTCCTCTGGTTCCAGCCCCTTCCCCTTCTGGACTGATAATTCACCGGTGATCGAGGAAGACGATTGTGAATTTCCTCCTATAATCTCCGTCGTGAATGCCTTCAGCATTACATGGATACTCTCGCTTAACTTCTGTTGTTCATCAAGCTTGCGATGTAGCGACGTGATTTCCACCTTTACGTCCGCAATTTCCTTCTCCGCAGCCTCGCAACGTATTTCTAGTTCCTTCATAGTCATCGTCCTCCCAGTATCGTGATTCTCTGATACCAAGTTGTGAGGTATCCCTCACCAAGAGTACTGTTCTAATGAGAAACAAAAGGCCCAAGGGCAATTACAGAGCCGACCCACCTATTCGAGAGGGTGGGGAATCTCTCCTACTTTTCTGCTATACTCTTAGCACGAAATTCTCGCCCCTCACTACTTCAGCCTTCTCACTATTTATTCACAATGATAGGTCACTACTTTCTCTCTCCTTTCCGTAACATAGTTAATTCCCTTTCTTATCCTTCCCTTTCCTGCCATAAGTATTTACTATGGGAGGTCTAACAAAGAATCAGTGTGGTTCCGTTCCAGCTAATGTGGTCGTTCATGAATCAGTTCTCGGAAATGTGGTTGTTCAAATTTCTCCTTGATTTGATTGTGCTTCATCTAGAGTTGAAATTTTGAACATCATGGATTTTGATTGGTTTAGTAATCCATTGGATTATTTGCGAGCTATGGAAGTAAATAAAGGTGAACGGTCTCCTGATCATCCCTCCATGACTGGTAAAAAGTTGGAGTGGTTCAAGAAGTTAAGCGATTGCCGTCGGTTTTCAATTCGGCAATAACTAAGGAGGTTGTTGGTGGTGATGATATTTCATTTGTGTTGCCCAAAATTCAAATTAATTCTGATGCTTTGCATGGAGAGCAACTAATTAATTAGGTAGGCATGCATGAGGTGCCTGCCATGCATGATAAGGACCATATGGTTGGTCGGAAAAAGGAAGTTAACTCGGTGGTTGTGCATGGGGAGCACTCATTTTCAGAGAAGGTTGTTGATTCATTAAATGTTGCTTGTTTTTTGAAATAAAAAGAAGTTGAGTGTTCCAAAATTCAGTTCTGATTATCAAAAAAGAAAACAATTTCTGAGGAGAATTTTAATGAAGGCTTCTAGTTTGTCTACAGCCGAAGAAAACAAAAGGGTGAGAGAAAAGATGTTAATGCTGGTGGTGATGGAATTAATTTTATGGTACCTGAAAAAGTCATTTATTCTGGTGTCGAGCTTTCCGAAGCAGACTTAATACAATTGGACTGCTTGCTGAGCATTTAGAAGTAGCAGTTAATGGACAACTTTCAGTCTTCCCTTGCACGAAGAATTTGGCTGGCGATTGGATAAATTCTCCAATACCAAGGAGTGTTTTGGAAATAAAAACGATTTGGATAAATTGTACAAAGCGATGATAGTGGTTACAACTGCACCCCTAAATTTTCAATTGCAAAAATGGAACCTTTAATTTTTGTAAATGAAAAAATAACTCTTAATGAAAATTGCACCATTTAAATTTAAACCTTCTTTTATACTCATCCAGCTGAAAACGTTCGGCTTCATTGATGTCAAATGGGAAAATTCACTCTGGAAGTTCACATGGTGAGTAACTCGTTATCGAAAAATTTTGTCGGAAAAATTCTCTCTATCCCAATAATCCACACTATGTTCTTCTCTCCATATCCAATTTTGCCCTAATAAAACACACAATCTTCCCAAGTTCGTAACACAAATACAGGGGTTGAATTCTTGTAGTCTGTTATTAAATCTTTAGATTTATATGCATTTCAATTTTGGGTTTCTCCCAATTGCTCGCGATTGAGCTTGCAGCTAAGTTCAGACTCAGTGGCATGAACTAGTTTTGAAATCAAATTATTAGAAGTCCCTTTTCGATCTCTAAAGGCCTGTTTTTAGTTTAGAAATATTCTTGTATGATCCTGATTCTCAAATTCTTCATTGGAAGTGAGAATTTGTACGTGCATCTTCTTCTTTTCACTTCCTTGCTTCTTTTCTTGGCTCTTGAAGGTAGAAATTTGAGACCAGATCTTCAATTGTTTTTCTCTTTTCTTTATCCCCAAATTAGTTTAGTTACATGGTCTTCAGTAATGGGGTGTAATTCCTGCTTCCTTTTGAGCTACCATGGACCAAACCAGGATCTAACCATGGCCGCCACTATACATCGTCTTCTTTCCATTACGAACAGCAGGTCGAGAGATGAATGGAGTTCTCCGGCAACATCAATGGAGCCGAACAAAGAGAAGTTTTTGTATGAAATTTTCAAATACATCTATTTTTTATTTTTTATTTTTAACTGAGAGTTTAATCTTTACCATTGAGAATTTAAGGGGTGAAATTTTCTCACTTATAAATTTTTAAGGATTTAACTTTTACTACAGGGGTCTAATTTTTTTCATTTATAAAAGTTTGAGGGTTTAATTTTGAAATTTTTTTACAATTAAAAGTTTAGAGGTGCAATTGTAACAACTACCATACTTTAGGGATGGTTTGTGCATGGTGTCAACCAAATGGAGAGAAAGGACTTTATTACTCAAATCTCAATCTTACAAATGAGAACAGCCTCTTATTTATAGGCATAAGGCTTGGCATGAGCTTTACTAACCGAATAGGATCTAACCAACCAACCTAACCACAATAACTAACTGACTAACAACCAATAAACTAAAGAAAGCTATATCAGTTACATCAATGCAATTTGTCCAAACGATTTTAATGCATTGTTTCCTTGCATGGAGAATTCAGCTGAAGTTTAACATGTCTCTACAGTCCATGATGTTTAAAGAAAAATGGGTGGTGTACTTTTTTGAAATGGTATTCTGACCTAGGTTTGAAATCTTTAAGGTGCCGTGGGGGTATGATATTGGAATGATTTAGGCCATGATAATAGGTTTATGAGCCTATCCACCATTTGGTATGAGGATGCCAAACTAAATTCTCCCTTCATGTTCCTTCGACTCAACCTGATCTTTTTTTTTTTTTCTTTGAAAAAACTCTCTCTTCCTCTCTCATTGGTGAAAGATTCATCTTTTAAATTAATTAAGTTGTTTCACTTAATTGTTTTATACCACTTTATATTACAATTTATTTTGATGAATATATCTTACATTTTAATATTGTTTTTAAATAGTTAATGAATTATTATACATTTATTAAATACTATCAATCAAATGTGAAAATGGACATGTTAAAAAATTAACATTTAATATCAACTTAAAGCATTATTCTAAAGGTCAAAGGTTCAAATTCCACCTCCACTCCTTTGAACTTAAAACAAACGAATAGAATTAATTAGTGCTTAAAACAATATTGAAATTCCATTTTAACAAATCTTACCACAAATCCAAACACTTCCAAATTCTCAAGCTTCTTAAATCCATTCCATCATCCCAAACACTTCCAAATTCTCAAGCTTCTTAAATCCATTCCATCATCCCAAACACATTTTATTCCCGATCATTATATATATTAAATCTTCCAAAGACAAGTATATGATTGCCGACCACCATATTATTTCATTCCAAACTCATTCATTTGGTTCCGGGACTTTTGATTCCCCACGTTACATTCTCAATCTTCACCTTCCATGTTTACAGCCCCTGTTAGTCTTGAATCACTTTTGCTACCATATAGCCATGTCATACCAAATCATTGTTCATTAGTACAATCACATTGATATTTAAGTAATTATTTCATTAGATGAGACTTCTTAAAATTATAATAGAAAGTTTATGGATGTTATTTGAAATTTTTTAAGTTGGACTAAATATACCCAACTAACAAACTTCAGCAACAAAATTTGTAACTTTATTTATTATATAAGCTTTTAATAGAAAAGCATTTTGAAGAGTAAAAACCTCAAAATTAAAATTATGGAAAAAAATAATAAAAATAAAAAAACTTCTGTGGTATCCAAGGAAAATAAGGATGCCTTAACTTGTATTTAAAGTTGAAGGCATTTTGACACTCAGGTGCCTCTAGTTTTATGTTTAGAGTCAAATCTAAAATCGATTAAAATTTTTGAGCGGAAATCATTTAATACCATAATCTTAGTTTATCAATATATAGTCACACAAAACGGAAGTTGTCAATTCAAAATAACCCTCGAGCAAGCTTGGCTCATTGCAAATAGAGGACTGTCACTTTTTATTTGTTTTCTGTTTCTAATTATGGAAATTTAGGTTGAAGGACACTTGAAGATAAGTTCGACAATATTAACTAATAAATTAAAATGTACTTTCGGATTTTCTTCAGGTTTAGGGTTTGGTATTCAAAGATGTTATGTGCTCTTTAATGACAATATATAACGACAATTTAATGAGAGATCATTAACACCTTTACTCTGAATGTGGCAGAATATGCTCAAAGAATATGAGGATACACTTCGTAGCAACCCAAAAGATCCAACTGCTCTGAAAGTGAGTAATGTTTCCTCTGCTTTCAAGCTTCTGATAGTTAATTTGATTTCCATACTACAATTGAGTTTCTCCAGTCAGGCAGTAAGGCAAATTCATTGTGGGTGGATTTTTACAGCTTAGATAGATAGAGTCACTCCAAATTCGTAGATCCTCTAAGGAACCAGCTTGCATCCCACTGTCCAACTGGGTGCAAAAGGTCTACTACACAAAGAGGAAGGAATAGGGCACCACCTTCTAAGAAATATATTTTGAACCAAAACATTTCTTGGACTTGAGTAAAAGATATATATAGTGTAGGAATGCAAACCTTTATGTTAAGTTTAAGCTTTTGGGTTCATTGTTGGTTTAATCTTGTTTAAGATGATATCAGAATAGGAGGTTCTATGTTTGAACCCCTGTCTTAACATTCTCCCTATCTAGATTCATTTCTACTTGTTGGATCTTGTGCAAATTTTCAAAACCATACGTGAGGAGAGTGTTAAGCTTAAGTTTTTAGGTTCATTAGTGATTTAATCATGTTTAACGCTTTAGATTTGACTTTATCATTCATAGTTTATATGAAACTTTTTTTCTTAATACTTTTACTCTTAGTTTAGAGGTTGTCCAGTCTTTTGGACTGCCTACTGCATGCTATATTCTTATTGGAAATCAAAACTCTATTTCTGATTAAAATTACTTGAGATGGTTACCAGTTTTCAAGTTTTTCTATAAAGCCCGAAAGATTACTTGAGTGAAATAATGTACTTCATATTCAATGTGTGAGCGATGGAGACAATGTGAATATTCTACACTTGGGGTTCTGATAGGAATGCTGTTAGGATAGAATTATGAATATTATTATGGTATTAAGGGTATATTAGTAATTAGTTAGGGAAGTTGTTA
>NW_019104537.1:698941-801375 GCF_001995035.1 Momordica charantia | reverse complement strand
GAGGGAGGCAATTTTTAGTGTTGTTTAGGTTTGAGTGGTCTCAAAGGAGGGTCTAAGTACCTCAAATTACTTAGGGATTATTGTAGTTCTTTTATCTTTTTATCTTTCAATATATCTCAGCTTCAATTAGGTTCCTATGAAATTCTGAACATATATTAGGAGTGCATTGCAGGGTGCGGCTGTTACCTTAGCTGAATTAGGTGAATATGCTCGAGCAGCCTCTTTACTTGAAGACTTTGGGAAGGTTCCTTCTATTTTGGATTTGGAATATGTGAATTTTTTAATTGATGCTACTTTTGGGTGATAGGATTGGTCTTCAGCTTGTGCTTTTATTAGAAGCTTGAAATGATCGTTTATTATTATTATTTTTTTTTTTTGTAGGAGTTGGGTGATTCTGACATTTTCCACTTGCTTGGAGAAGTAAAATATAAACTTAAAGATTATGATGGGAGTATTGCGGCATACAAGAGCGCCACAATGGTCAGTCTTCTCTCACAAACAGGAACAGGATTTAGCAATACTACCTCTCAAGCTAACTTCCTTCAGTAAATAAATTTCTATATTTTCTTTATCCTTATGCGCACCATTAAATAATATTTCTAAAATATGTCAAAATTCCATTTGTATGTCTGTTGTTGTCGTACCTCACCTTTAATATCAGATAACAACTAGCTTTGAAACTAAGTAAATCTGTTTCCTCCAATTGTTTTTGTCCTGCATGTCAGGCATGCTTTCTAAAAGATACTACAGGATACTTGTCTTCTACGTTTCCTGAAATCCATGATCCCTTTTCCTTTGCTCTCTAATGAAGTAATAGAATAGTATGGAAGTTTGACCGTGGAAAAATGACTGTGGGCATGACCAGAGGCAGCAGTAATTTGTCTATGGCCACTTAAACTTTCTAATCTATGTTCTATGTAGAATGTAGTAAACATCTACCACTTTTTTTTTACTTGCATTCTTTTTCTGCCTAAGGCATAAGTATTAATCTAACTAGTATATCTTTGAGAACAATAATGGGGAATAGCAATATTCATGGAGATTATTGGTTAAGAAATTTTAGAGAAATGTTTATAAAACTAAAAGAAATTTTTTAATATTTTTAAATAATAATATCATAATAGTCTTCTTAAATTTGTGCCCCCAAGAGGCAGCCCAATTTGCAAAGGTTTGGGGTCTCTTAATCATATCGGTTTAGATGTCTCAAGCTCGAACCTTCTAGTGAACTTAATACCAAAATAATTTACATTTATAGGGGGGAGCAAAGCTCCGACTCCTGGTTCTCAGAAAAAAAAAATATTCTTAAATTTATTAACATACTCTTTTCTATATTCAAAGAAATAGTTAAAATGAAAATTATGTAAAGTTTGATCCTTAATAGAATATAAAAAAGAAATATCTTTCCTACTAATATATTTATGATCCTCTCAAATTTATTAACTTATTCTCTGATATATTCCAAAAGAATAGTTCAAATGAAAATTATGTAAAGTTTAATCTTTTATATGGTATAAAAAAGAGATTTCTCCTACTTATATATATATTAGATATTCAATAAATGATTTAAATCTACTCTAACCTATCAGCTTAAGTGTTTGGATTCATTGGTGGTTTGATCATGTTTAACAATATATATCTCGATAAGCAACTGATAATTACATTAAGATTGTGACTTAATGAAAAGTACATGATATACAAGAGCCCATAAAATACGTTTGATGCGCTCCAAACATGTTATTCTGCAGGTGGCTCTTACCTTAAGGAACCACAATATTACTATCTTGAATGAAAAAAATAATAACCTTTCAAAGATTAATATAGGAATAATATCTAAATTTTTATATTTATTTAATTAATTAGAAACCTTTACAAGGTAACTTAAGCATAACTGAATGGTTAAGGCATCTCTAACTCCTTTAAAAGGTCGTATAGGTTTGAATCTCCATCCCATATTCGTTCAAAAAAAAAAAATTTAAATAAAAATCTGATTTTTGATTTGTGATTGCTTAAAAATGTTGTTCATTTGTGAGGTGGACTGATAAAGCAAACATGTTAACTTGGAAAATGCAGACAATTTGTAATGAATTGTTAAAGAATCCAAGGTGTTGATAACGAAATTGTTTTATCACACCTGGTAATACCCATGCCATTATTGTTAATTCTTTCCTTGAATGTGCTTTGATTTTGGAACAGGTATCCAAAGATGTCAATTTTGAGGTTCTGCGTGGTCTTACCAATGCATATCTTGCTGCTAAGAAACCAGATGAGGTTAGTTAAGGTATTAGAAATTACAGGTTTGCAATATGAAAAACTAAAACATTACAAGAACGCCAAAAAAGAAAAGAATAAAGAATTTAAATCTAGAAGAAGTTACATTATAAGATTAATTAGAAAAAGAACTTGATAGACCGCAAAGAAGCTTGACTTTTGGCTATATCCACCCTTTCACCTCAATCTAATGATTTGCCTCCACAGGTAATTTGATTCCTTTTATTCCAAGTTACTTAAATAACAGCTTTTATAGCATTTATTCACAAAAGCTTGGCTTAAGTTTTAAGCTTCATTCCACAAAATAGCCTAAGGATGTTATCATCCGACCCATTACCAAATACCCAAGAAACATTAAATATTCTGAAAATTTGTGACTGATTGAAGGATTAAACATCTATATGGACACTTCTTTTGTAACCTATCCACTGTATTTAAGACACCCAGCTGTCTCAGCCATAATAAAATGTTAACTTTTTCTTGATCTTTATGATTCCCAAACAGCCATTTGCCACAAATAAAAGAACTACCACAAGGATCTTGGTTGAGATATCCATATATGGATTTGTTAAGTTTTTGGGTTGAGTGGTGGTTTATTCATCCTTAATATGGTATCAGAGTGGGGGTTTTCTTCTAACCCCTACGTTGTTGATTCCTTCCCATTTATAATGATTTCCACTTGTTGGGCCCACAAGTGAAAAGGGGAATGTTGAGATATCCATATATGAATTAAATTTCAGAGCGGGAGGTTCTTCTAACCCCTACATTGTTGTTTCCTTCCCATTTATAATGATTTCCACTTGTTGGGCCCACAAGTGAAAAGGGGAATGTTGAGATATCCATATATGAATTAAATTTACCCAACCTATCAGCTTAATCTTTTGGGTTTGGTTTATTCATCCAAAACAATCTTCCTTCTAAACCTTTTAGTGAATTGTCGAGGTAAGAAATATAGCTTTCCATAGTCCCAAAAACTTCTAAGCTCATCGAGTTTTATCTTCCTTCAGATTTCTTGCCATTATTCTCTAAGATCGAGTATCTAAGCCTCAAGTCTCAAAACAAATAATTTTTTTCAAACTGCCGCAAACAATTCTGGAAATTGGAATTCAAGAGGCTGATTTCCTAACCAAGATTCTTCCCAGAAATGGCTCTTCCTTCTATCCCCAATTTTAGTCACTGAAAACTTATCTAGAAGGCCCACAACTTCGAGATGCACCACCAAGAAGTCCTACAATTTTCCCTTTGTTTCTTTTTTGTTAAGTATTAAAATTACCCACCCATAAATACTAGACACCACCTTATGAGATGGTTCATTTGATTACTTCGGATATCTCCAACACCACTTTGCTAAAAGGGCTTCAATTTTTCCTCTCAAATACCAACGCACAATTCTCCACACTTTGGAAACTTGGATATTGTTTTCCAGCCTACTAAGTTTCTTAACCTTTCTTCCCCATTTCCTAAAATTAAATAAATAAGTTGTTTTCCAGCCTACTAAGACTTTTTTTTTTTTGAAGGAATGATGACGTGATATAAAGGAAGGCTAGAAACAACTGAATTACATAGAGTTTGTCTTTCTCATCTTTATAAATTCAAATTCTTCCATTTGTCCAGTTTCTTACCCACCTTTTCTTTATAAGTTCCCGAAAAACTGTCTTTTTAGGACTCCTCCTGTTACGAACATCCCAATGCAAAGCCATACTATCCAAATCTTCATTGATAATATTGACACCACTAGCTGCTGATCATCACTCACCCTCAATCCTGAAATAATTTCAAAAGTTCTAATTGCATTGAACAAGTTTTCATCAAATAGATTGTCCTCCTTGCAAAAGAAACAAGATGTCATCTACGAATTTCAAGTGGAAAACATGGACCTTGTTGTTCCCAACTAAAGAGCCTTCTATTACTCCTCCTGACATTATTTTTTCAGTTATACTACTCAAAACACCTCCAATTAGAAGGAATAAGAAATGTGAAAGAGACCTTGCCTTAAACCTCTTAAAGTGATCCATAAACTTGGTTGCCTCCTTCTAGTTTTAACCTTTTTTCTGTATAGGAAGTTTGTTGCGTGGTTGTTGTAAACTTTTGTTTCATCACTAGCATGTGTGGAAGTGCTCTAGTTCTGATTATTTTGGCTTTTGTTGTTTCAGTTATTCATAAAACAGATTTATTCCCCCACATGATGCAACTTGACATAAATGAAAGAATATCACCCCTTCTCAGCATGCATTTTGCTTGATCTACTTGTCTTAGTAGTACTCTCTCATCTGTTTACTTTGTGGAATTATTATTGCACTCCTTTGGGTGCTCTTTTTCATAATTTCTTTATAATGAGTAACCAAAATTAGACTGATCTAATTGATGCTAGTATAGTTCTTTTTCAAATCAATTGCTGGGTGGTTGTAATAGTTTGATTGTGTTGGCTCTTGGCGGTCATTGACATATTGAGCCTTCTACATCTTAAGGATATAAAGATGTTTGCATTCATGCTTGTGTTTAATTCCGTTGATGGTTTAGTGGTTACACATGCTTCCTCTCACTGCAGGCTGTTCAATTCCTTTTGGACTCCCGTGAACGTCTTAAAAGCATAAAATCAGGAAGTATGGACGAAGGCAACATGATGGAAACAAAATTATTGATAGATCCTATTCAAGTGAGTTGCTATTTAGTCTCGGTCACACCATTCTAATCCCACGCACACACAGAGGAAAAAACAAAAGGAACGTAATCTGATGTAGGAGGGAAAGGGAAGAGAGAGCAGTAGTATAGAGACAGAAAAAACAAAGTTTCCAACCTGACTAAACTGCTCAATACTCCAAAACTAAATTAACCTTACAAGTCCATGCACATTAATAAGCATTTATAAAGGTCAATCAAGAACAAGATAAGACAGCCCAAAAATTACTTCATGTTAGAAAGAAGTCAAAAGCTAAGTGTCGTACTAATTTAGGAAGATGTTTGAAAATTAATTGTACTTAGGTTTAAATCCTATTCTAGTCCCTAAGGCCTAAACTCTCACCCATTTATTTGATTTGGTTCTTATACATTCAAATATTTTACTTTGGTGCCTGAACTTTCCATAAAAACTAATTATATTTGGCAAAAATGTGGAATTTAGCAACAAAGGAGAATGTGAGACAATTATTATGTGGTACTTTTCCCAAAGGAAAGTGATGTACACAAGAAGGAAGGTTTCTTGAAGGAATGATAATGATCCCTTTATTAATGAAACCAGCAGCTATTTATAGGAGATGCTGGGCTTTTAACTACACAGTAAACTAAGTTACCTTGTGGTAACTATAAAACAAAGTAAAGAAGATTCTAAACTAAACTAATGGGCCGAAAACTAACAACTTAACTACATCAGAAAGACAAGAAAGTTGTGGATCAATGATGTTAAAGCCTTAATGTGAAATATTTTGTTGGAAAAAAATTATAGGTTGTTTAGTGAGGTTTCTAGGGATACGGTGGAGGTGGTAGAATGTTGTAAAGCTAATTGTTACTTCGTAACTTTTCACAATATCAATGAAATGAAAAATTATTGAGAAGTCCTCTTCAGAGAGAGAGAAAAATAAAATAAAAAATAAAAAATAATAATAACATTTTAATTTATCAACATTCCTTTTCTTATGGCTCTTCTCTGATTACATGTTCTTTTCATTTGTGTTCTCATTTGAAGATCTACATTCATATATTTTCATCTTGATCCTAAAAGCCCCTGCCTCCACCTGCCATCTTTTTCTATATAGAATTATGTCTTTCATTTGGCATAAAATCTTTTGCAGGTTGAGTTACTACTTGGAAAATCATACTCAGACTGGGGACATCTTGGTGATGCTATATCTGTTTATGATAAACTTATCACCAACCACCCTGATGACTTCCGTGGTTACTTAGCTAAGGTCTTCTCATCCACGTCTCTTGGTTTTACAATTTCATGGGAAGGGGGGATATGTTTATTTTTGTGACTACCGGGCACCATATGAACAAATAAATGGAGAAGAAACAATGTTGCGATGTTACTGCTTTGTTGCTTGTTAAAATCATTATCTGTTTCATTTACATTACATGAGAAATTTTAAGGGTGGAGAAGGGTGGTGGGAAACAGGTCATGTTTGCATGTAGCAAATGGGAAGTTGAATCAATTTTTGCTTTAGAGAGACATTGATGCAGTATGGCAATGAAGTATCATTGATTGCATGCAAGGAGAATTCGAATACTTGTTTTTAGAGAGTGTTGTGGGATGAATAATGTATTGGGCTATGTTAGTTTAGTTAATATTAGTTAAGTTGTTAATTTTGCGTCAATTAGTTTTATTAATTTGTTAATTAGTGATTTTAGAGGTATAATGTGTTTTCTTTGATGAATTGGTGTCAACAAAAATGTTGAGGTATATGAAGGGGTAGGAATGGAAGAAAGGTAAGTATGCTTTCTTTGAAGCTTGGTATTTGATTGCTCTCTCGCTCCTTTGGGATTTTGTATCTTTGAACAATTTTTTGTTTTTTTTCATATATCAATTAAAAGTTCATATCTTGTTAAAAAAAATTAGCTTTCTTTGATAATGATTCAACAGGGAATTATTAACAAATTAATATAACTTCCACATCAAAATCTCTTGTATCCCCTTGTAATTTTGTTGGTAGGTGTTGTATATTTCCCAACATTTAATCTTGATGGTGCACCCACCATATGGTTTGTATTTTAACCCGCTCTCCTTTAAATACACATCAGGTGGCATATCTTGTATTATGAATTTACAACAAAGAGGTATAATGAGCTTTCTTTGATGATGCTTCAACAGGGAATTATTCTGAAGGAAAATGGTAGAGCTGGAGATGCTGAGAGGATGTTCATCCAAGTGAGTATAAAGAGTGATTATGCCCACACATAATTAGGCACATTTATGTGTCGTGCTTTTTTTAACCAGACATCATAATATTCATCAGATACCAAATTCTTGCATAGTGTAAAGACTAAAGGTTCGGGAGAATCTCATTCACTCAATTCCATTCACTAAATGATATATATTGACAAGTGAACAAAGTTCATAAAGTAAGAATATAAAAGGATGATAAGAAACACATAACTAAGATGATTACAATAATACGAAATATAATGATATAAGCTCTATAATACTCCTCCTCAAGTTGGAGTATGCATGTTAATTTTGCCCAGCTAGTTTGCTCCATTTTATATTGACTCACAATACTCACTAGATAAGCTATGTTTATTCCAGTCACTATAAGGTAGTTTAGCTTTCCTAACCTCCTATGCCTTATAGGATCTTCCAACAATTTTCCTTCTTTTGTAAGCTGTAAATTAGGCTTGTCTATTATGTGGTTTTTACCTAACTTTCATGTCTCAATTAACAGTCACATACATATTTTCTCCGTGATAAAAGATTTCTTTTCTTGCTTCTTATTACCTCAATTTTCAAGAAGTATTTCAACATTCCCAAATCTTTTGTATGGAATTGACTATGAAGAAAAGTCTAGAGAGATAAGATGTTTGATATATCATTACCAGTAATAATTTTATCATCAACTTACAGAGCTAGTAAGATGACACCAGTCTTAATAAAATATGGAATGAATTCTAAAGTTTTCAATTACTTGACTGAATTTTCCAAACCACACGCATGGACTTTCCTTGAATCCATACAAAGATTTACTAAGGCAACATAATTTTTCATTTGAGGCAGTCCGGTTGGCAGAGGATTTAGGATCTCTTGGTTATACTATCTTATAGGTCTCAAGTTTGAACCTTCTGGTGAGCTTAATACCAAGAACTAGGGGTGTTCACGGGTTGGGTTGGGTCGGGTGGGGGCTGTTTTTGGGACCAACCCGAATTTTCGGGTTGGGAATTTGTGGGAACCGACGGGTTGAAAACGATGGCCAACCCAACCCAACCCAATAAATTCGGGTTGGGTTGTCGGGTTCTTCTTCTTTTTTTTAATTGATTAATTAATTTACTTTTGTTTTGTTAATAACATGGACTGAAAACAGAGAACTTTGCTAATAGTGTAGAAATTATCAATGGCTTATGTTGTCCCTTTTATTTAGGAGGCCTTGGGTGATTATTGAAGTTTTTTTGGACCAAAAACCGAGATGAGATTTTAATAGTTCAAGAGGTTTTGTTGTTAGTTGAATAAGGCGTTGAGAGAGAGAGTATACCAAAGCGGCAGCGGCGACGGCAAGAGGTGGAGATTGGAGCGGCGGCGGTGACGGCAACGGCGAGAGGTCAAGACGGGAGCAAGGCGGCGGCGGTGGCGGCAAGATTGAATCTAGAAAAGTGAAAAAATGGGAACCAAGCTTGTTGAGAGAGATGGAGGAGAGGAAGATGAAATTGAAAATGTTAAAGAAGAGAGAATCAAAGATTCAAAATGGAGAGGAAGGAATTGAAACCCTAAAATCAATGGTTGAGATTTAATGAAATGGATGGATGAGATTGAATCTAAAAAAATAAGTTTTTAATTAATAATTATTAATTTATTATATACATGTAATATTAGATTATTAGTAATACATATATATTAAAAATATATATATATAATCTCGGGCCGGGTCGGGGTTGACCCGGGATTTTCAAGGGTCAACCAGAGACCCGACCCAACCCGGTCGGGTTGGGATTTTTCCAACCCAACCCAACCCAATGTTAGATTCAACCCAACCCAACCCGGGTTGGGTTGGGTTCGTCGGGTTGTCGGGTTCCTTGAACACCCCTACTAAGAACTCTTCATATCTCCTCGGTCTGAGCCTTGGGGTGAGCGCAGGTGCCCCTGGGTATAGGAGAGCAATGCCCCGACTCTCAGTTATTCAAAAAATGTTTCCATTCTCCCTTTGAGCAACAAAATCTGGTGGTTGCTTTGTATACACTTCTTAAAGATCATCGTGTAGAAAGGCTTTTTTTTTTTATGAGAAACCAAACTTTTCATTTCAGTGGGATCGATTTATCATTACCCGTGCATCAGAAAGACATTTTTATTATCAAGCTGATGCTAGGACAATGATAGATGGATGCCAACAAGATGAATAACTTGACAGAAGCCAATTTAGCAACTGGAAAAAAAAAAGTATCAGAAGAGTCAACTCCATAAGTCTACACATAGCTTTTAGCAATAAGACGAGCTTTCAATTGGGCAACTGATCCATGAGGATTAACTTTAACGAGAAACACCCATATACAATCGATATGCTTTTTTCATGCAGGAAGCGAAACTAATTCCCAAGTACCATTGTCATCTAAGGCAATCATCTTCTCTATCATTGCAGCACGCCAACCAGAGTGTGACAAAGCTTCACAACTAGATAAAGACTCAAGGGATGCAATGAACGAAGAAGTAAGAGAGGACAAATGTTTATATGGAACAAAAGAGGAAACATGATAAGTGCAATGGCGTTTACCTTTGTAAAGAGCAATAGGAATCATTGCTCATTACTGGATCCAATGACGAAGAAGTTATTGGTATAGGGCATGTGACCGAAGGAGGTCGCTGTCAAGAATAAATTTGAGTAATAGGTGGGTGAGGAGGATTAGGCATAGGTGGAGATATATCACTAGAGGGCACTTCCTTACAAGAAGATACAATTAAATAGACAAGAAAATCATCATTGGACGCTTCCTCTCATTATTCTAAAAAATGATGAAAAGAAAGAAGTATCCTCAAAGAACATAACGTCAGGTGATACGAGATATCTATTGAGATTAGGACAATAACACCAGTACCTCTTTTGAACTCGAGAATAACCAAGAAAAATACATTTCAATAACTTAGGGGTCCAATTTTGTGAGTTGGGGGCGAACATCTTAAATGAAACAAGTACAACCAAAAGATTTAGGTTTAATAGAAAACAGATGTTGTGTTGGACATAAAGTATGATAAGATATCTCACCCTTAAGAACCAATGAAGACGTGCAATTAATTAAGAAACAAGCTGTCACAACAGCACCGGCCCAAAAATATTTTGTAAGCATGCATTTGAAACATTAAGGTCCTTCATTTTTCAAGGAGATGTCTATTTCTTTTCATTCTACTACTCATTTTCGAGATGGAGTATCAACACAAGAGAATCTTAAAGACTATCATGTTCACCTAAACTAGAACGAAGAACATTAGAGAAATATTCTTTAGCATTAGACCTTCAAGAGAAACACCAAATTGAGTTTCAATTTCAACATGAAAGTTACGAAAATGAGAAAGCAGCTCATAACGAGCTTTTATTAAATATAACCAAGTTATGCTAGAAAAATTATTGACAACAATAACAAAATACTAAAACTCACTTTTGGACTCAATAGGACAAGGACCCCAAACATCATGAACTAACTCAAATAGAGGACGAGTTGGTTTATTGACTCTAGGATACAAACTTAGATGATGAAAATTAGCAAATTGACATGACTCACAATCTAAATAGAAGACAGATTGTGAAATTGATGGGAAAACACTTCAACATTGAGATAGACTGAGGACAATCTAAGTACATATATGGTTGTAGGCATTTGTGAATCAAACGTGTAGAGACCTCTAGATTCTCGCCGTCTACCAATGGTCATCTCTGTCGTAAGATCCTGAAATAAGCAATAGAAGTGATCTCATTCACTATAGTAACATCAAGCAAAGTTGTAGATGGTGAAAGGGTATAAAATGAACTAGGATTAAGATATTGTTGTAGTCTCCATTAAATTAGGTACATTAATTTTACGATAAAGATATTGTTTGGAGTGTAAGGCGCATGCCCAGTCATGAATTTGAATTGTGAAGGGAATCTTAATAATGGCTATGTGCACTGTGCAGGCTCGATTCTTTGCTCCAGAGAATGCCAAGATGCTTGTAGACCGGTATGCTAGATGACATCGACATTCTATTTTCCATTTAGTTATATACACAACGCTCACCAGAAGTTTGGTTCAAATAAGATATATGTTGTGAAAAGCTGAATCCTAAATTGGAGCCTAGAGGAGACAAAGTATTTAATACACACAAGTATAACTTGTAATGAAACATGCAAGTTTGTAAGTATTCATATGTCTATCTGTATATTTAATACCAGTAGTTCAAATTTGAAAACGGTGAGCTCCTGAAGAAATATCACTACGGCCTATCTACCCAACTTCTGTCTAAATTTGACCCCTGCCTTTATGCATGATTAATGTAAACCCATCGTCATTGTTGAGAAAATTTATGAATTGAATTTCTACCCAGATCCAAACTTTAAAACTTATATTCAACAGCAAAAGATAATGAACATCCTCATTTGGATATACCTTTTGGATGATGCCACAATTTTAAATGAGACTAGATCAAGGACTAACACTGATCTCCTGTTTAAATTTTCAAATTCAATTTAAATAACATGTTCTAGCTCTTGAATTTTCAAATTTAATTCTGTATGATGCTATACAGAGAATTTTTCTCTATTCATTATCTTGTTTGATGTTGATTGTTTATGATTTCGTCTCGATTTATTTTTCTGTTTTTAAGTGGAAGAATTGTTTGATGAAGATGCTAAGTCTTAGTGAAGTAGGAAAAGAAAGATGCCTACACACACATTGAAGGCAAATTTGTGAAAACTCTTTCCCCAGACTTTGCAGGCTGTAAGGATACAATGGAGGTGAATGAGAAGTTTAAAGATTATCTTCGTATTTTAATAATAGTGTCAATTATTCAATATTTTTTTTTAATTGTTATTTGGTCTAGTGTTTAGAAAGTATCATCTTTTTTAATTATTCCAAAATAATCATCTATTCAACTTTTTCTAAAAGTGTCTCTATATTATTGTTGCAAACTCATTGCAAACTTTTCTGTTGATACGCACACTGTCAATCAAGTAATATGACAATGAGAAGTATCGTCCCCTCGAGGACTAATTTACACACAACAATTTTCATTAAGCAATGCAATTTAAAGAGAGAGAATGATAAGAAAAAGCTTTGATTTGAACCTAATTATAAGAGATACTAATAATAAGTAAATGCTAAGATTAAAATTGCACTATAGAGAGCTAATCCTAACAAGAATCAATGGAAACAAACGAGTCGGGATTTATGAACTCCTAATTTAATTTTTGATTTTGCCCAGTTGCTATAGCAATGTCGTAGCAAAATCAAGCAGTAAACAAAAATGACTATTTAGCATCGTAAAATTCTTCCAAATTCATGGGCTTTTGTTTATGAACTAAGCTGGACATATTCCTATGGTTTATAACCTATTAGAGCCTAAATACAACAATAAAAGATAACAAATAAAATTCAGCATTCCTCAAACTGGTGGATGAATGTTCTCCATTTCCAACTTATTAACCAAATGTATATTTGCTTTTTAAAAATTCATAGATCAAAAATAAACAATTTTTAAGTTCAAGAATCAAAGATAGTTTTAAAAGTTCAATGTCTAAAATGAAATTTAAACCCATACTATTTTATGATTTTTTCTTGGAACAATAAATAATGAAAGATTAAACATTATTCGACCTCTTAAGGAAGAAATAAGATGTCTTCACTGCTGAACTAGGCTCATATTAAAGAAGAAATAAGATGTCTTCACTGCTGAACTAGGCTCGTATTGATCCTTCCAAATTCATCTAAATAATCTAATAAAGATATACAACAAAATAAATAACATATAATAATGACTAGATAAAAAGTTATTTCACTAAAATATAAACACCAATAAAATTATAGTTTTAAAACCACATGCAGTGAATTTAGAAAATTCTCTTAATTTCTAGATTAATTTATAGTAGTATATTATTCAACTAGGAATAAGGGGTGAACAAGAAGAAGATCCAGTTTTACGTATTTGATCTGAAAGATTTGGACAAGAAAATAGGTTGGGTGGAGGAGAGAGATTTTAAGCACCAACTCCAAGATAATGGGAGGACAGAATCAAGTCCATCCACATACTGTTTAGCTGGGAACTGGTAATCAAGCCAGCCATTCATTCTGTTCTTACTCAACTTCACGGTTTATATACATTAATATACATACATACAATTTAACTTGTATACCATTAACTAAAAATCAAACACTTGAGTTTACAACAGCACTACTACTTTAACCAAAGAATGAAGCCCTTCATCATTCGTCCAAGCCAAATTTCTGGTACAATAGTAAGAAGTTCTGCATTTAAGCGTTCCCTGAAACACAATTCATTGAATTCAAGAGATGCGATTCTTCACAGATTTAGACAATTTGCATGTAGTTAGTGTGGTGATGATCTTCTAATCAGTTGTGATGCAAGCAGTTTGTTAGGCTAGGATTTTAACGCACCTTCACCCGACAGCTGTTCGAGTCGAGCAACTATGTGTTTTCCATAAGTATATTTCTTCAGAGCTTGAAGATGGCCTCTGATACGATTCAACAGCATCTCTCGTTGTTCATCGTTGCATATTTCAATTATCTTTTGAATAACATAATTCGCAAACTGGTCTTTCATCATTGTCTGAGACAGTAAACAAGCAAAAATCAGTAGCAGAAACCGTGTATGGACTCCGCATCATGAAGTTCAGAAAATTTGAAGTTATACAGATGAAATAGATGAACTACTTTGGGCTGGATAACTCGGTCTCGGCCTAACATTATATTCCTTAAATAATGCAAATAACAATATGCTTCTTGGCTATTTAACATATTATCATATGGAGAAGAAACACACTCAAAAATATAAAGAATACAGGTATTAAGTTCCCGCACCAACTCCTAATCTGATAGAACAATTTTCTGGCAAGATTATCACCAAAAGTATCAAGAAAATTAGTTGGACAATAATTTACTAGTGCACACAGTCACTTCAAGGCACAGTAACTTCATACTTGCAAATAGGCCCCAAATCACTAGAGTTATATGAACGTAAGCGTGTGAGGAAGAGGGAGTCTGTGTGAGGAGGTAGCATTACGCAGTAGTAGGTGGGGCCCATAGGGAATTGTTGTTAGTTATGTGTGGGCCATAGGGGTATTTTTTTGTATATTTCGCTGGCTGTACTTCTCTGTTGAGAATTGGGAGAGAGGGAGCTCTCTAATCCCCCTTGGCTTGTGTTGATAAATAAAATTGAGGCTTATGCCTATCACATTTGTATTCAGATCATAATTTTATGGCCGTACAAACCAGAATAATAAATGAACATCCCCCAATCTTCCAAAGAATTAAAACTATGGTTGTTACTTATAAGGCACCATTCAATGTGCAAGTAACAACATACAAGATGAAATGAGTACAGCAGACGAGATGAAACTGAGCTAGGGCACTGAAAATAATTGATGGTAATCAGCAGTAAAAGTTGAGATTTAATGGAAAACCTTTGGGACACTCACAGAAGTATTTGAGATTTTGAAATTAATTGGTAGAGACAAGTGTTAGCAGTATAAATGGATCAGGCATCTGAGCGTACAAATGCATGCTTTATTGAGTGTTTCATATTGCTGGTAGAGGAACCAACCAAATTACCATCATACTCTCCTTAATATCTAGAAGAAGCTAACATACCAACAAAGTATCATTTTCCTCAGATTGCCCCATAATTTCCTCAATCATCAGCTCTCTTTCAGTCATATCACCATGTTCCAAGCACTTTTCAACAACATTTGATGCATATTTATGCTGGCTCATCCTCACAAACTTTCCAGTCATCTTGCTGATTATTTGGCTTCTTTCATGGCGCATTCCCCTCTCAAGAACGTGCTGTAGCAATTAAAAAAAAAAAAATTCACACATTACTTATAAGGCTTGCTCCCATGAGACGTATGCAACAAAGTAGTGGTTCCAACTTTCACGTAAAAGCTATAGCTACTTAAGTGATATGGTTAATAATTGAAACCATTTTGGAAGCATACCATTAAGTGAGATTAGATTAGCTGGCTTTATAGAACTAACAGGTCATAAAGAAAATTAGCTAGCAGCATAAAGAAAAACTTCTATGAGTATGTTAAGTGCAAACACCAGTTCCCTGTCACCTGCATCTAGAGATAATCGTGGTATTGATTGCTACAATACATAAATTAGAGAATAATTTTATTTAAGAGAGTATCTACTTCGCCAACCAATGAAAGATAGAAAACCAAATAATAGAGCCTCTAGAAAATAAACAATTCATCATTTTATTCGTAGAACTAAATTCATTATTTATCACTGCCAACAAGGTAATTTACTTGAGCAGAAGAAGTGTGTGTTTGAGAGACGAAGAGAGAGAAATTGACAAGGAGGGCACATAGTGATATAATGGATATTTTAATCATATCCATTAAAATATCTTTTCATCTAAAAAAAGACATTTTATTCCTATAAAAAATATCATTAAATAGTTCTCTCGTAGTATACTTGATACTTAATTTATATAAACACTAGTATTTGAGAGAATCCAATGTAGTCTATTCTCATTATTAAAGTCCATATATATAGACAAATATACGACGTTCACCTAATCCTATAAGAAGAAGGTAAAGGATAAATTAATACATATTAATACAAGAGTATAAATATACTAATATATATACTCTAGCAATTTCAAATATTTCTTTATGAACATATGATGTATTCATTGATACTTTTACAATAATTAGTTTAGTTATCTTATTAAGAAGTTTGTTGCTAAGTGGTTAGTTAAGAAGTTAGTTGGTAAATTGGAATTGGTTAGTTAAGTTTGTTACCCTTTCCCTCCCAACAGAAGCCTATAAAAGGCATCTTTCCCTTTTGTTTCCTTCATTGAAAAAATCAATAAAGTTTTCATCCTTTGGTTATACACCAAATTGGTATCAGAGCCCTGAGCTAAGTTCCTCGGATCTGATGGCTGGAAAGACCGCAGCACCTTCTGGCAAGGGACCCACAGCGAATCAACCATTGTCGCCAAGATCGACTACTGAACGTTTATTGTTGGTAGAGGATTCTTTGGGCGAAGTTCGTGCCAGTGTGCAGACAATCCATGGGTTGATGGAAAACCTGTCGAAACACTTGGAGAACATTGCGAACGAACAAGAACGACTTCGGGATTGTAGAGACTAAGGTTGGAGAGAATCTAATGTTCTGTATTCTCATTATTAAAGTCTATATATATAAACAAATATACAAGGTTGACCTAATCCTATAAGGAGAAGGTAAAGGACAAATTAATATTAACACAAGAATATAAAATATACTAATATATACTCTAACAGGGATGATTTGGGCGGCCATGGCACAGCCGATCGTGGTGGCCAGCAACGGAATCATTCAAGAAACAGATCTAGAACACCCGACGTAGCTAGTCGTGAACAGGGCCTTGAGCGTCGATTCCAAGATTTGCAGTTACGCATTCAAGATTCCGATTCTTCGGATGCTGAAGACAATCTTTTTCGAGCCAATCCTAGGCGCGATCAGGAGGAGTACCACCATGGCGGGGGTGTTCGTCCTGATTTCCGTATGAAGATAGAACTTCCAACTTTTAATGGGAAGATGAATGTCGAAGGGTTCTTGAATTGGGTCAAGAACGTTGAGAATTTCTTCGATTATACCAACACGCCTGAACATAAGAAGGTCCATCTGGTGGCCTTCAAACTGCAATCCGGAGCTTCTGCCTGGTGGGATCAGCTTGAGATCAATCGCCGCCGTTTAGGAAAACAGCCCATTCGTAGCTGGCCACGGATGCTCCGTCTGATGCGTGTGAAAGGTTTCTGCCAGCTAATTTCGAGCAACTGTTGTATCAGCAGTATCAGAGATGCCGTCAAGGTTCGAAGACCATCGCCGATTATGCTGAAGAATTTCACTGGCTTGGTGCAAGGACTAACTTGGCCGAATCAAAGGACTACAAGATCGCGCGATTTGTAAATGGTCTTCGAGAGGACATTCAAGATCAATTGGATGTCCAATCCATCAATATGTTGATCGAACAATCACCATGGCTACCAAGATTGAAGAGAAACTTGAGCGGAAACGATTGAAGCCTTCTATACGTCGGACTACTTGGGACAGAGCATCTTCTTTTAAAACTGCTCTTCCTGAGTCAAGCAAACCAATGGACTCGGGGACTTCATCCACTCTTACTCTTGCCAACAATCTTGAAGAACCAGCTAAGTCTTCTTTTCCTTTTAAATCCCCTGATCAACCAACACGAAAAGGTACTAATCAATATACCCACCCTACTTTGGGCAAATGTTTCCGTTGTGGGCAGGTCGGGCATCTCTCTAATGAATGTCCTCAACGACGTGCTATTGCGCTGGTTGATGAAGATGAACCTGATGTTCCGGAGGATGATGACATCTTGGACAATGATACGGCATATGTCGAAGCCGATGAAGGTGATCTTGTCAACTGTATGATCCAAAAGATCCTTTTTGACTCCCAAAGTTGAACTCCAACCGCAAAGACATTCCCTCTTTCGGACCCGCTGCACCATTAACGGTAAAGTGTGTAATGTGATCATCGACAGCGGCAGTAGTGAAAACATGGTTTCTCAGAAACTTGTCTGCACTTAACCTCAAGGTGGATCCACATCCTAACCCATATAAGGTATCTTGGATACGAAAAGGAGGTGAAGCTACTGTCAATTCAGTATGCACCGTACCTCTTTCTATTGGAAACCAATATCGAGATCAAATCATTTGTGATGTCTTGGAAATGGATGCCTGTCATCTTCTCCTTGGTCGTCCCTGGCAATTGATCTCCAAACAATCCACAAGGGGAGGGATAATACATATGAATTCACGTGGATGGGCAAAAAGATTATCCTCTTTACCTTCCACCATCGACCTTAAGAAGAAACGTGACAAGAACATCAATCCTACACCTTTGTTTTCCCTTATTAAAGGCAAAACCTTCATCCAGAAGGAGGACTCTGTCGTTTTGGCTTTAGTAGTAAAACATGACACACCTGCTCCTTCCGCAGCTTTTGACCAACCCGAAATCCGGGAGTTATTATCCGAATTTCCCATTTTAAGCCAAGATCCTATTGACCTCCCTCCTTTACGGGACATACAACATCGGATTGATTTCATTCCGGGAGCTACTTTACCCCATCTTCCTCATTACCGCATGAGTCCTAAAGAGTATCACATTCTCCATGAACAAATTCAGGAGTTACTCAACAAAGGTCACATCCGGCCAAGTTTGAGTCCCAATGCTATTCCAGTTTTGTTGGCTCCTAAAAAGGATGGTTCGTGGCATATGTGTGTGGATAGTCGTGCCATTAACAAGATCACCATAAAATATCGTTTCCCTATTCCTCGTCTATCTGATTTATTGGATCAGTTACATGGTGCCCAGCTTTTTTCAAAGATCGACCTAAAGAGTGGATATCATCAAATCCGTATCCACCCAGGGGACGAATGGAAGACAGCATTCAAAACCAATGAAGGACTTTTTGAATGGCTCGTCATGCCTTTTGGGCTATCCAACGCCCCAAGCACCTTCATGAGGTTAATGAACCAGGTTTTTCTTCCTTTCCTTAATCACTTTGTTGTTATTTACTTTGATGATATCTTAGTTTATAGCAAAACTCACGAAGACCACATCACTCATTTACGCACAGTATTTCACACATTAGAAACACATCAGCTTCATATTAACCTTAAAAAATGCTCCTTTCTTCGTACTGAGATATCCTTCTTAGGATTCATCATCTCTCGATTTGGTATTTCGGTTGACCCAGCCAAAATTGCAGCTATTACACATTGGCCTACCCCTACAATTGTCCGAGATGTCCAATGCTTCTTAGGCTTAGCATCTTTCTATAGGAAATTTATCCGTAATTTCAGCACCATTGCCGCTCCTTAAGCTTAAGAAAGGACAGTTTACATGGGATACTGATCAAGACCAAAGCTTTCACAACCTCAAAGAAAAACTCAGTACCACACCCGTCCTTGCCCTCCCTGATTTTAGTCAACCATTTGAAATAGCAGTGGATGCTTCGGGCTTGGGGATTGGGGCAGTTTATCACAACGACACCATCCTATAGAGTTTTTTAGTGAAAAATTAACTCCCCCTAGACAGAAGTGGTGCACCTATGAACAAGAATTATATGCACTCATATGGGCACTCAAGCAATGGGAACATTATCTTATCGGTAAGGAATTCATTCTTTTTACCGATCATTTTTCACTAAAATTTCTTCAAACACAAAAAACCATTAACCAAATGCATGCTCGTTGGATATCGTTTATTCAAAAATTTGATTTCGTAATAAAGCATAAAGCAGGCGTTACTAATAAAGTGGCTGATGCCCTTAGTAGAAAAGCAAGCCTACTGACGTTGTTAGCTGGACAAAACCTTGCTTTTGATCACCTACCTACATCATATGAACATGATACTGATTTCAAAGACATTTGGATTAAGTGTCAGCAACATGTCAATTGTGAAGACTTCCATATCATGGACGGTTTTCTTTTTAAGGGTGATAAACTCTGTATACCACACACATCTCTACGTGAAGTCCTAATAAGAGACTTACATGCTAGCGGTCTGGCAGGACACTTTGGGACCACTAAAACATTTGAACTGGTGGCTKACCGATTTTTTTGGCCGCACATCCGAAAGGATGTCAATAACTTTGTTTTACGCTGCATTATATGTCAAAAGTYCAAAGGCCAATCCCAAAATACGGGACTATATACACCATTACCAATACCAAAATCTATCTGGGAGGACTTGTCTATGGACTTTGTCCTTGGCTAGCCAAAGACACAACATGGCTATGATTCGGTATTGGTAGTAGTGGACAGATTTAGTAAAATGTCTCACTTCTTACCTTGTAAGAAAACTTCCGACGCCATATACGTGGCCAATCTGTTTTTCCGTGATATAGTAAGGCTACATGGGATACCAAAAACTATTGTCTCGGATAGGGACGTTAAATTCTTAAGCTACTTCTGGAAGACACTATGGAAAAAGTTTGATAGCGGATTGCGATTTAGTACCACTAGCCATCCTCAAACGGATGGGCCAACGGAAGTTACCAACAGAACCTTGGGAAACCTAATCCTGTGTCTTAGCCAAAACAAGCCAAAGCAATGGGACCTCACTCTTGCCCAAGCTGAGTTCGCCTACAACCATATGAAAAATAGATCCACAGGGAAGTCCCCCTTTGAGATTGTGTATACTAAATTACCTAGGCTTACTATTGATCTTGCTAATTTGCCCCATTTTGTTGATATCAGTGTCGAGTCAGAGAAAATGGCTGAAAGGATCGTAGAACTACATAAAGAAGTCATGGACAACCTCACACAAGCTGCTACTCAATACAAAACCGATGCTGATGTTCACAAACGACCTAAACAATTCAAGATAGGTGACCTAGTTATGGTTCATCTTAAGAAGTCGCGTTTCCCTAAAGGAACCTACAACAAATTACGGGACAAGAAGATAGGCCCTTTTGAAATCCTGCACCAATATGGGGACAATGCATACCGCGTCAATCTTCCAAAAGACTTGCGAATCCAGCCAGTATTCAATGTGGCGGATATAAATGAATATAGAGCACCAGACTCTTTTCAATTAGCATGTTGAAACTCGAGGTCGAGTTTTCCTTAGGAGGAGGGAATTTGATGTATTCGTTGATACTTTTACAATAATTAGTTTAGTTATCTTATTAAGAAGTTAGTTGGTAAGTGGTTAGTTAACAAGTTAGTTGGTAAATTGGAATTGGTTAGTTAAGTTTGTTACCCTTTCCCTTCCAACAGAAGCCTATAAAAGGCATCTTTCCCTTCTGTTTCATTCATTGAAAAAATCAATAAAGTTTTCATCCTTTGGTTATACACCAACATAATTCAATTAGATGAAGGCAATGAGACGTTTGAATAGCATATCAAATTCACTGAAGAGGATTGCATTGTAGAAAGGGAGTGAGTAAAAAGGTCCGAGTATAAACAAAAACCTGGATGACATAATTTCCATATTGGTCTTGAGCAAGAACATAAACAGAGTCCAAAATCTCGTCCACTATACACTGACTCTGGGCCTCATCAGAACAATGCTCCAAAATTCTCTGATACCATATTGAAAATGAAAAACAAAACCGAAAGATAATCACATTTTTTAATAAATAAATTTAAAAGAAGATGAAGAAGAGACATAACACTAAAATCATCATTTATCAAATCCAGCTCATGTTCATTGTTACCTGGATAACACGGCAGCCATATGGATGTGTGGAAAGCGTGGCAACTTGACCTCCAAAAGAAGAAATGATAAAACCAATTTCTTCTGAAGGAACACATTCTATACACTTCTGTATAACATGATTCCCATTTTGATCACGCACGCATCTCATCACATGACCATCAAGCTCATGAATGAGCTGTGTCTTTTGATCCAGTTCAATAACTTCAAGTGCCTAAAGAAGCATCAAGCATAAGATAAAAACTTAGGTAGCTGATATGACTCGGCAATCAGTCTTTATTCAGAGTAAGCCAACAATTTTATTTCCTTTTTTATTCTAAATAATCTCTACCCGTTGCCCCCAAGGGGCCGTCCCATCGGCATCCGCAATGGCTTGGGGGTCTCTTGGTCATCCCGACTTAGAGGTGCTAAGGTTTTCGAATGAGTTTAATACCAAAAACCCTTGAGGTCTCCCGGGTCCGGCCCTTAGGTCGGGTACAAGTTTCCCCGACTAGAAGGGAATAAACTTAACTCCCAGTTATAAAAAAATAATAATAATAATAACAATAATCTCTACCGTTAGTTTCTTAAGTCGTATTGGTTCTATATTTTCTACCTTACATTAGTTAAGACTGCTTTTTAAAATAGTTTTTCAGGAAAAAATAAAAGAAAAAGAAAAAAGCACTCAAAAAGACGTTTTTTTTTATAAGAAATCGAAATTTTTATTGAGAAAATAAAAACAAGAAGACATACACAAGGGCATACAAAAAAAATTAGCCCAACAACCAAAGACTAGCCTATAGGAAGGGTCTCGAATTCAAAATGATAATTCATAATTGATGATTACAAAACAACTTCTAAATCAACCTCATAAGGAGGTGTTAAATCTAATGAGCTTCCAAACTGACTCACTATCTCCCTCCACCCCTAAAATTTTATTGTTTCTCTCAATCTAAATCCCTCACATAATAGCAAAGAAACAAGCCAGCCACAAGAACCTTCCCTCCCAAAGCACCTCTTCCATCACAGCACCAAAATCCCTATTATGAATCCAAGGCACCTCAAAAAGATCAAAGCACCCCCAAATACCTTCGGTGAACTGACAATGCCACAAAATATGATCGAGGTCCTCCAAAGCATTCTTGTAAAGCACTCATAAAGACTTGTCTAATATAGAATATTCTAGAAAATAGTTGGCATGCAAGTATTGATTATTGGTTTCTAAAAAAGTAGTTTCAATATGATGATAAATAATGTCTTCTAACACAACCTCAAACTTTCCTTATATTTCAAAGTTTAAAACAACAAAGGAAGAGTGCACTTGTGTACATCTCAGATTCTCAATAATCAAACTTTAGTTACTATGTTCTTAACCTAGCTTAGACCTATATATGTTACATTTCTTACAAAAAGAACAATTAAGAGATCTATGCTCTGCTTATATAAATATACAAATCCTTCAAATCCTTCATCTTCCTTCCTGAGACAAAATCACTATAATTACAAACTTCAAGTTGCAAACCTTTTCTATAAACAGAACAAACAGGGTCATTGCGAAGAGAGGATTTGGGAGCTCCCGCCCCTAAAATCATCAGACTTGACACAAAATTCCAAAAGATAAAAGATCCTCTTTTCCTAACGAACTTACTCTCCTCTTTTACCTCTTCCTACCGTATACATTTTTAATTAGGGGTCTACCACACCTATGATCTCACCAACGTTCTTCCTCTGTCTCATTTCTTTTCATCCTGAAGGATTTCTTTTATAGAAAATTCAATTTAAAAAAAAAATGGAAAATCGAACTTTCAAATGCACCAACTTACAAGGGAGAGATCAACAAAGCAAACTAAAAAGAACCAGAAAGAATAACAACTGTTTACAAAAGGAAAGGAGCTAATTGGTTAAGTAGAGGAGTTCACACGAAGAATGACTGGGACAAATTTGTTCACACGAGTTAACAAAGCACAAAAACAATCTAAAGGACAAATTCTTCATGTTCATGGCTGTTAGCATGCTTTTGGCACCTCATTTTGCATATTTTTCCCAATATCTCGACAGTCTCGAGCATTTTTCAGAAAAAATTGCGATTGTTTGTATATATTATTAGGAAGGAAGGAAGAAAACAGTGGAGCAAATTAAAACTTGAATCAATCCAACCATAATTCTCTCAATGCTGTAGAGTGCTTAAAATTATCAAGTCATAAAGAAATTTTAGAAACCAAACTCAAAGCCTCAATACTCAAAAGCAGCTAACCATCATGCAACACCCCACCTGCCAAAAATCTCCAGCAATGATTGAAACTGTAGACCCCCCCACCACCCAGTTTAATTTGTGAGTTGAAGCACTGATAACCCAAGAAGTCTTCTCAAATTGAAAATGCAAATATGAAAAAGGACCAAAATTATCACATTTGCCATGTGGTTTGTGACAATTTACCTTCTGGATTACACGACAACCATACATCTGCAAGCTTAGAGGTACCATCTGTCCAGCAAGTTGATCAGCAAGCTCCTTCCTCTGCTCATGGGTTCCATGTTCAAAAAACTGTGGAAGATATGTAAGAATTAATCGAGCAAACACACATATATCGTTGAATGCAAAGTCCAAAATAGAATATTAGGATTAAAACTTCAAGACACAGAAAATGCACATAGTTCTAGAATAATAATATACCTTTTGAATGACATAATTCCCAAAAACATCAGTCATTAATTTAGAGGCATGCGGAAGAACTTCTTTAAACACAGATGCCTTCTCTTCAGAACTGCAGTGCTCGAGCTTCTGTTGAATAAAGCGACTCCCATGTTGATCAACACTGAAGTAAAATAGGTGTGGAAAATCATGATCTATAAGAAAGAAAATTATAATTGCACATGACAAATTTGAGGGTAAAGATGCTGAAGAAACATTGCCTGAACTCAATAATACGCCCAGCTATATCAGAGAGTTCAAACTTCCGTGCATTGCTTGACTTCAGTTCTTCAAGAAAAGAGTGCCTTTTGGGGTCATCGAAGTTATTGGAGCCTCTTTGCCCCTGCCATCCAGAATATGCCCCTGCATTTCGGACTAAACCTGGAGGAAACCACATTTCATTTCGTTGGCCTAGATGATTCACCCCACCAACTGGAGATGAGGGCGAAGCAGGGCTTGCAATAGATGGGACTGAAAATTGCATGATGCCACTCATGCTAGAGGAATCTCCGTAATTACCACCAGTAACCCCTTTTCTGAGACTCGAGATGTTAAAACTCCCATTTTTTGGTGACTGAATTTCGTTATCACCTAAATAAGCAGCAACATTTGAATCTTGTTGTGAAACAAAAGAATTGATCGGCATTTGACTAAAATTTCTAGAAGCCAATTGACCATGATGAGCTGAACTACCATAAGGCTCCTCAATTATACGTTGACCATAGTGTACATGCATGGGATCCACAAAAGGTGGGTAAATGAATCCAGGTTGGGCATAAAGCTTGCTCAGATGTTGTATGTCACCCACAGGTGGAATACTTTCCCCTATTGAGACACCAGCATTTCGACCACTGAAGTTTGATCCAGAAGGCTCTGGCAGAGGAACTGCACCATGTGAAGGATACCCAGCCATGAATGGAGGAAAAACTGTGGAAGCCATAGCATATCCTCCCACATTGAACTGAGGACTAAACAAACCTGACGGTTGATAATTATGGTAAAATGGATTTCCTGGAGCCATATATGCTGCTGCAGTAGCATACAAGGGAGGAGTGAGTGCTGACGAATGAAATACTGTTTGTACCTCAGCAGTTGAAAAATTGTGTTGTCCATGTGAATAGTTTTCAAGCCCAACTTCTTGGTGGCTAATTCCTTGAGAAACCATCTGGGACTGAATATCTGAAGGTGGACTTGGAAACCCTTGTTGCTTTGACAAATAGATATATGGGTGATTTCTCCCATAAGATTGTTGATTTAGTTTGTTTCTATTACTCTCAACAATGGATGCTTTCGTTCTAGACTCTAATTTGGGAATATCATGTCCAATTGTCCCAGTTTTTGCTGCAATGTTCTCCACACAAACACTTTTCCCTCTTGATTCCTCTTGTTGTTGGCTCCGCGTTCTGTCAGATTTCTCTATCTTTGGAGATTTCTTCAGAAGAGCATCATTGGATATTAACCCCATTGGATCCCTAACTACATTACTTGTCTCCAAGCAAACGTCAGAAGAGCATGAACTTGATTCCAGTACTTTTGAAATACTTATAGATGAAACACAAGAGGCAATAGTGTCCAAATCACTCTCAGCTGCTTGTTCTGTTGTTGATCGACTCGTTAAAAGTGACTGATTATACACAGGAGATGGGGTCCGGGGGAAGTCTTCCTGCACATACCCAAAGTAAATAAGACAGGTTAATAGGATACAGGGTTGGTGAAGAATCTATTATAATAAATACCCCTGTATCTATCTGAACAGGTTAAGAATTACAGGTAGGTGATATTAATGGTATTAGTACATTACAAACTTAACTCTCAGTACCAGACAGTGAAATAAGAAAATAAAGATAGTTTTGGAAGATTTAGTTTCAATCCAATTAAATAAAAGGAAAAAAGAAAGATCTACAGTAGCCGTGAAACCAAAAATCAGTATTGAAAACATCATTTTTTTTCTAACTTCTCAATGGTCTCAACTAAAATGGTACACAATACCTGTATCAAATCAACCAAGCTCTTGCGGTGACTTGTTGTAAAAGATATGTTCTGTGTAGGCAAAGCAGTACTATTTCTCTCTGTCAAGTTTTCGGAAACTTGCTTTAACAGTCCATCCTCCGGAGTCTCCTCCTGATGAGTAGAAAGGGAGCCTTGGGATATCAGCAAAAATTCATTAGCAGTGTCATCTGAAAAGCTCACTCTCCGATTTTTGCTTAATCCGCCAATGTGCCGCACTAATCTACGATTTTCTCGTGATATAAGAGGGGGAGGAAGCCTTGGATTCAAGTTAACATTGGAACAATAGTATTCGAAATAAGCTGGGTGAGAGCGCAGCTGTTCTTCTGACATGCAATTTTCTAAAGCATCACATAAAGTAGACAAGCTTGTAACTAGGCTAGAGTCCTGCTGAGTTAACAGGTTTCCAATAGCTGCAAAAGAACCCTCCATATTTGGCGGTGCACTACCACTCCGATTAGGAATCAAATCTGATAAATTTCTACTAAAATTATGCATCTCTAAGATTGATCCCAACTCCTCTGATGCAATGTTTTCAAACGGAGATCCAAAGGCTGCTATATCTTTAGTAGCTGACCAGTTTCTATCACCCAACCTGTCCACAATTCTGGTAGGGCTCTCAGTTGCCATCCTACTGTAAGAATTGTATGAAATCCTTTGTCCAAAAACAAAGGTCTCTTTAGTACAATTTCTTCATCAGTGGTGTTAATATATAATAACACAAATGCCAAATGCCAAATAAAATAGTTTATATCATCATCATGGCTGGATGCCAATAAATTGCGCTGAAGGTAAACACTGGCACCTGAAATCTCAAGGTTTTTTTATTTCAAAACAAATGCCTAACAAAAGTTCATTTAACTGATGGGAGACAAAACCATCAATGAGTAAAGATAGGTTGCAGGAAGAAAGTGCATGCAAGATCACAAAAGCCCAAACAAATTCACGCACACACATTAAGAACTAAAGCTCAAATCCTAATTCTGTAAAATTAAAAACAATATATAATATATCTCCAAATTTTCATGATATAATTACCTTCGCACTAAGCAAAACAAATAAAAATTTTAAGTTAAGCTTAAATATTTACATAGAATTAAAGAATAGAGGTCAAGAAACAGAGCCAAAAAAAAAAGGAGATCATAGACGACGAAGAAGAAGAGGAAGAAGAATGATCAAATATATTAACATATAGATGTAGAAGGAAAAATTAGCATTCCTCTTTCCATTATCGGAGTGATAGTCAATTGAGCAATGCTTAGGCATTTGATCCTACAAACAATCTTTCAAATTTACACAGGTAAAAAATCAAGAAACTTTTCATGGGCTAACTTGTCGATAGAATACAATTTTTACCTTAATTGAACTAGCAAGAGTAAAAACGGAAGCTAAGTGCAGCTAGATAAACAGAGCAGACTGTTCCACACGTATTCATTCTAACTCCAACTCTTGAATCCCAATAAAATCATAAGAAATTGAATCATAAATAAACGGTCTAAAGAAACCCAATCAGACACTAAAGGCCCAAATGAAATAGAAGAGGATGATACAAGAAGCAGTAGCTGAAGCAAAAAACTTCCAAGAGGTCAAACAATGAACTTTTTGGTAACAATTAGGGAATTCAGACGCAGAGGAAGTGGGAAACAAGTTCCGAGTTGTTGACAGTTGAAGAAGATGATGAAAAAGAAGCAGGAAAAGAGGATGCAGAGTAGGAGTATTACCAGCAACAGCAGCAGTACTGAAAAGTATGAATTTCAGAGTTCCAAGCCTCTCGGAATTTCTGCGGAGGCAAAGGAAAAAACAAAGAACGAAAAGCTACGGAGAAAAAATGGTGGGGAGAGAGACGAAGAGGAGAGAATTTAGCTGTTTTTTAAGACAAAATAAATGTTTGCTTCCAAAACCCATAACACAGTGTGGGTGCAGAGACTCAAGGGTTGGGAGAGAGTTGGTAAAAGCAAAAATAAATTGAGATTTTTTTTTTTATTATTATTTTTATTTGACGGAGGGATTTTATTTTTTAAAATATATGATTGAGTCCTAATTTTGTATACTTTTGGACGATGTTTAATTTATTGGTAGATACTCTTTTTAAATGTCGTATTAATTTCTCTCAAAAAAACAATGTCGTATTAATTTCCTCTAAACAAAATGTCCTATTAATTTGATAGACATTCTTTTTACTTTTATTTTAAAAAAAATTATTATAAAAAAAATACTTTTCTTTTAAAACCGATTTATTTAATTGAGGTAGAATTTAAACTCATAAAATAAAATAACTACGTAAGTTAGTAAACTTGTCATATGAGTACAATAACGAAATTAAATTTATACTAAAAAGGTAAAATTTTTAATTAAATTGGTTTTTTTAGTTGGAAAAGTAGGGATGAAAATTCGAATATATGTTAGCCACTATATTTATTTAAAAATAGAAACAACTTAGGTTAAGCTTTTATTTTTCTGAAAAATTATTAGATTATTGGAAATAGTATTAAATATCCACGACATATCGATATTTACAAATATCAATTGGTTCAACAGTAACATGAGAGTAAATAGACATTTCCATAATATTGTAAAAAGAAATCGACAAAATGTAACTACTATAGATATAATATTAATATGGATCTTTTTTTACTTATTTAAAACTGATGAAATACTTATTTGTTAGTTTAAATAATTTTAAAAAATATATTTATTTTTAAAAATTTTAAAAATATTTTGATACATGCGTTTTTTTTATATTTCTATGAAATGGAGACCACGATATTTCTATTGACATTGACATTTAAAACTTTGATTATGGTTATAGAAATGACAGACTGAATAGGAAAAATGGCACTTCAATGATAAAATAAGGAAAATAATTAACTTAAGTGATGATCAAATCTCGTTCTCACTATCCATACGAATTTGACAATTCATTCATTTTTATAAAAAAAGAATATAATTTTTACATTCATCTCATTTAATAATTGCAAAATGGAGAGAGGATGATGGTGAAAAAATACAAGGGAGGGGAAATATAATTAAACAATTAAATATAATAGAAACTTGAGGAAGCAGCAACAAGTAAAGTCGAAGGCAGGGGATAGATTTGGAGAGGAGACAAAGGTGGGATCCTACGTAAATTGGGCGAACGCCCCACTACACGTCAACGAGACGACACGTGTAACAACACGTGTCTACTGAATGAGGACCGCGTATGGAAATCCAGGATTCGTCAGTAAACAAAAATATAATAATAATGATAATGCGAGGCATGACTCATTCTACTGGGCCTGGTGTCACGGGTCTAATCTCTAGAGTATTAATTTTTGGTACAATGTCCGCTGCGTCGTATAATTTAACTTTGAATGTCTATTTTGTCCCACTTTGATCTAAGAATTATCTGCGTACCTATGGATTGGCTCAAGTCATCGAGCTATCTTGTTCTTGTTTTCACCCTCGTAACATCTTTTGACCACAACAGTTTCTAATTGTCGAAATCGAGAATCTACGGAAGTGATCTAACACCAAAGTGTACCAATTAATCTACTAATCTTGATCATGAGTTTACATAAATAGAAACAGTACAAGTATAAACACGTATTGAAGCACATATTTTAGGAGAAACAAACAATATTACACTAAACATAAACATAAATCCCCAGGTGCTCCATATAATTTGTATGTAAAAATGTAGCTAGTCTAATTTATCCTGTGTTCCAACCCGAACTTCGACATTTTCTTTTAAGTAATTTGTATTTTTTCCGTGATTTGATTTGTGATTTTCCTTTATTTTTCTACTCATTTTTCAATTGCATGGAAGGAACCAAATTTCATCATTGTTATTTTGGAAAGAAGGAAAAAGGATCCTAGATTATGTCAATTTTGAAAAAATGAAAATAAAAGAAATTAAGAAATTACAAATTTTCTGTACAAATATGTCTATTTAAAAAAATAAAATACAAGAAATATAAGAGAATATATAAATAAATTTTAATTTTAAATTATAAAATTGTGTATCCATAAACTACCCTCTTAACTTAAAAAAAAAAAAAAATAATCTTTTTCATTTACAATGATCTAATTGTTGCCGTCAAGCTTAAATGTCTAGGCTACATTTTTATTAATTCTTTTTTTTTTACAAAACATTTTTATTAATTTTACATGGATTTGACTATTTAAATATAATAGTTACTAAAAACTTGGGACGATGAAGTTTCTAGCTCTTTTTATACATATAATTAGTATCATTCTTATTTTATGTTTTAACTTTTTATTAACGTGGAGAAACTATCAAAGAAATTTGATAGGATCAATATATATAAAAAAGTAATAATAGTTCTAATAGATATTTTACCTGTAAATTTGAAAAAGAGTCACATCAAATCTAATCTGGTCGCCACTCAATTCCTAAAACATATAAATTTTCTTATGGAACATATGATATTACACAAGTTACAAATGTCAAAAATTGGTAGTAAAGCATGAAATGTAACGACCTTTGATATGTAAAGGAAAAAATAGTTGTTTCCAATAAGAACATGGAAAGTATAACTTTTACATGTTTGTTAGGTTCATGGTTCTAAATATCTGTCAACACGACGACATTTCCATCGACATGTCCATGTTTTCATGGATTCGACATCAACATTAGGGGTAAATCGATATTTCAATCATAGTACAAAAAAATTGACAAAATATGAAAAATATCAACAAAATGTCGCTAATATATACATAGTATTAGTATTAGTTATTTTTTTAACTTATTTAGAAATATGAAAATGTTTATTTGTTAATTTAAATATTTTTTTTCGATTTTTTAATTTCTATAACTTTTACATAAATATTCATCAACATCGACATTCTATTGATATCTCCATGAAATTGAGGTCTTGACATTTCCATCGATATCCACATTTAAAATCTTAGTTAGGCTACATAGCGCTTTCGGGAGATTTTGAGATTTTTTTTTATATACAATATCACCCCTTGTCAATTTCTTTATTTTGTGATCTATGTTAAAGGCCAAAAGCTCACCCATGCCCTCGTGGTGTGTAGCCATAATATAAATATCAAAATATGAAATAATAAAAATATATAATATTATTATAATTTTTCTTTTAGTGTATTTTTAAAGTTATATATTTTTTCTTGATGTCAAATATTTTTGTACCAACAAAAATAACTTCTTTTTTATTTTTAATCAATTGTTTTTTAAATAAGTAATCACGTAAAAAAACTATTAATTTGTATAAAATAAACTATAATTAATATTTCAATTTTTTTAATTATATAGAAAATTTAGTCAGTCTTCAAAATTACCTTTACTGACCGTGTTTACTTGAGAATCCAGGAATGAGAATAAATTTTTTTATTACCATCAAATTGTGGACCCACCTCAAATTTGAAATCTCATTTTTAAAAGCGACAGTCTCATTCATTTCCTACATCCTAATCAATCTAATTTTCATTATTTATTTTGTGGGTCCTACACATTTATTGGAGTTACTTTACCACTTTTATCATTTCTCTCATTTTATTAATGAGATCTATATATTTTTTAATTATTTATTTTTCATTTCTAATTTTTTCTTTTAGTAAAAATTTATACAGCTTTTATTGGTTGGTATGATTTTATTATTATTTAATTTTAATTTTTGTTTACTTTGATATTATTAATTAATATCAATTGATTTTTTAAAATATAATTCATTATCATTGACTATTTGAATAATAAATTTGAATAATATTTTATATTAAATTATAATAAAAAGGTATTTTAATTGATATAATTTTATTTTAATATAATAAAAAATATTTACTATCAATTGTATTGTAATAAAATAAATTAAAATAAATTGTTATTGTTATTTTAATTAAAAAAATTAACACAAGAATGCATTTATAATTAATTAACTAGAAATAAGAAAGGAATAACATTCCGATTCCGATTCTAGACAGTTTTTAGTAAACAACATTGAATTATGATTCCGATTCCTGAAAATTTATGTAAACAACATCAAAGGAATAACATTTCGATTCCGATTGATTTTTATTTCGATTCCTGGTAAGTAAACATGATCTAAATGAACATGTGTCTACTACTCATTTGAGTTTAGCTACCATCTAGAGGATAATTTTTTTTAATTCATATGTGGGTAGGGATCGAAACTCTGACTTTATAGTAAAAATTTTTATTGAAAATGATCGTCTATAAAAATTGAAGCACCATATTTCTCTCATTATAATTTTTTTTTTTTTTGGTTTGTTAGAGCGAAGTTAGATATAGAACATCCAAAATTGAGAATCACAAGTAGTGAAAAAAACAAATAAATGTAACGAAATGAAGGTTAGATAATTGGTAACGTATTTATGAGTGGGAGAGAGTCATACAGAGAGGTAGTAGAAAGGGAGTCATCGCATCAAACAAAAAGATTCTATAAGGAAGAAATGCAATTTGCAATCGAGTTTCCATTTCAGCTGCTAAGAATAAGATTAGAGAAAAATCGCAACAAAATCAGAGAAAAACAAAAAGTCCTCTTTTTAATTACGCTCCAACTCTAATATATATATATATATATATATATTATATACTAAGCGGCTTTCGTCTCAATTAATTCCACATTACAACCAGCTCACTCTACTATATTTTTGATTATTAAAAAAATACATAGAAAATTATGAAAAATACTTGACTTATCAATAAGGAGAAAATCTAGCCATTCTGTAGTACGGAAAATTTTCATACCATATGTGAAGTAGTTTTATTATTCATATATAAAGAATATATCTTTTCTATTTGAGTACTACATATTTGGAGGCATGATTATTACACGGTATCTTACTTTTTCTTGAGTTTGTGCCTACTTTGACTAATTTTACAGGACCACAGTCTCACCTTATTATATTTGGTTGAAAAAAAACACACATCATCAACTCCAATATAATAAAATATAGATTAAAAATTACTTTTAGCCCTGGTACTTTCGAATTAACAATTTAGTCCTTAAACTTTAGTTTGAAACGATTTATACGTGTACTTTCAAATTAGTAACAATTTAATCTTTGAACTTTAACATGTAACAATTTAAATCATTGTAATTTAAAGTTGGTAACGATTTAGTCCTTATCGTGATTTTTTTTTTGTTAAGTTTCTTGTATGTATAGATAGATAAACTAAAAAGAGACCAGATATGTTTATGAATTAGAAAAATTAAATTGTTATATGATAAAATTTGACACTTAATTTTAATGAAATTTTTTGTTGTTACAAATTTTAAACTACAAGAACTAAATCATTACAGGTTAAAATTACGAAATTGTTAATACCGAATCGTTACAGATTGAAATTAAGTGACTAAAGGGGTGAAAGTAGAAAATTATGATTTTTAACGTAAAATATATAAATAAAGCCACTGCGTTAGCCTTCCCATCCCATTTCATTTGGTCAGTCCCGTGAGCGCTCTGTTTAATCCCAATCGCCCGTTCAACTAAAATCAATTTGGAAATTTCATCTTCTAATTTTGCCCCTCTCCTTCTCCCTCTTCCTCTCCACCATTTCTCATTCATCCTCTGGAGATCTTCACGGATTCCCTTACTACAGTACCTGCTCCGCTCGGCTCTGCCTCCCCCGGTACGACTTCCCTTCCTTGATTTGTTCATCCCATGCTTTGTTTCCTTTCTTGTTCCTTCTTTTTACCTCTTCACGTACGCTACTGAATTGGAAAATCCACTTTTCGCGCATTGTTCTTATTAATCTGTCACAATTTAGCTCAATTTTTGCATGATTGCTTGATTCGGTGCCCTTTACCGCTCATATTTGGAGTCTTCGATTGTTTTTTTTTTTTTTTCGTTATCTGTTTGGATTACCACGCCCCCTGCAAATTTTCTTTCCACGGCGATCTGAAAAAGGAAATATATCTTCACCGGCGATGTTGATTATCTTTACATTTAGTGGGTTCAGATATTTTATTGCTTTACTGCGCCTACTTTGCATTGCATTGATCTCTTTCAGGATTAAGTTGCTTGACTTTGCATAAACAATCGGATTGTTTTTGCCGATGCTACTGGCCAACATGAAACGGCCGTATGATTAGTATTTTAGTCCAGAACCGAACCATTTCCAGCATATCCAGGAATCCTAAATACAGGGGAGAGGATGCTTTTGTCGAAAAGCTTGAAGTGCGTAGAATCTAGATAATGTCATTATATGACATAGAATACGTACAGTTTCCATATAAGAATAGTAGCAGAAGAAGGAAGATGTGAGAAGAAAAGAATTGGAGGACTGGAACAAGTATAATCTCTGCATTATGTTTAGCTAGCGCAATAAAATTTCTGCATACTCTTTTTCCTTCTTTCTCATCCCTCCTTCACCATTTGGAAGCTCAGTATATGGTCAAAGCACATGAACCCATTGATAACATCCCAATCTTTTTTAATCTATGATCTGAGGAATGAGAATGTTGATTTATACAACATTTATAGATTGATGGACGCGAGAAACCATTCCACCTCCCTGCGCCCAACACTAATGTAAGGTAAAGGTTCAATATTGTTATTGAGAGCTTAGCCCATGTATTGCCGGCAGCATTGCTGTTTTAAAGGTCTATCGTTTACATGGAGCTACTTATCTTTCCAATTTTAGTATCTTTAACTGTGAACATTTGATCTTCTACGCACATGATTCTGCGCCAGCTTGAATTTCTTTGGTTTATTATGCAGGTTTTTTAGTTTCCATGTAAATGGTCAACCTGAATAATAGCTCAGGCGATGACTATACGAGACTGACTCAAGAGGGAAGCTTCACACAATGCAACTAGTACCAAATGATGATGAAAATAACGAAGATATTCTGGAACGTGCACCCATTTTAAGTCAATTGGATTTTGTGTCGCAGTCTGTGGAATCATCATGTTCTGCCGAGATTATATCTATAGGGAGAGAGAGCTCTGTCAGCGACGACGATTTACAAAATCTTCATGTTGATGAAACTAGTCATCTGGTGAATGCAGACCAACCACAATGTCGTATATGCCTTGAGACTGGAGGTTTCTAACATTCCTTTCTGTTAAATATGTCATGTAATTTCACCAACATCAGTTAAGACAGTGTTTTTCATACTTTTTAACAAATATAAGAATGTTATATTTAGGTTCACTTGTGAGTTAAGAGTTGAGACATTGTCAGTAAATACATATTCTGTCTTAATTTTCTCTGAACTTTCCTTCGACCTTTTATTAGTATGAATATAAATTTGCTTTCAGGAGAAGATTTAATTGCTCCATGCCACTGCAGAGGCACTCAAAAGTATGTGCATAGATTATGTCTTGATAACTGGAGGTCCACAAAGGTCAGTTTTCCCTCGGATCATGTTGCTCCTCTATTCTCAATTGTTACTCCTTTACTCCTGGACGATGAACTGCTGTCTTAGAGGGCTACTCGATCATAAAATTTTTAGAACTTCATGGATTATGACTCTAATACATCTGCTTTCATATACCATACAAACATGTAAAATTTGAGAACAATCAAGTTTTCAATGTTTTTTGACCTCTAATCCATTTCAGTAATTCTGTTAGGAGGGTTTTGCTTTTGCACATTGTACGGAGTGCAGAGCTATGTTTGTGTTACGTGCAAATGTCCCTCCTGATCGCTGGTGGTTGAGACTAAAGTTCCAGTTTCTCGTTGCTAGGGACCATGCGTTCATTTTTATTATTGTTCAGCTGGTAAGCTCTTGTAGTTACATGTATACTCAAATCACTTTTATGTCGAGGTGTTTAATTCAAGTTTGGCTAAATTTCTCCATTACTATTATGATATAATTCCATTTCATTGTTATGATTGATTTTTCTAGAGAGGTCTTCGCTATGTGCTTTGAACAGATTGTGGCATTCTTGGGGGTGTTGGTGTACAAATTCTACGGAGAGGAACTCAGGGAAATGTTTGGATATGAAGAACACCCGTATGGGTTCTATGCCATGGCTGGTACAGTGAGGCTGCCGACTTACTCCTTACTTTTTTTTGTTCTTCTTTATATCTGTATTGAATTTTTTGGTGTAAGTAATATTCCCGCACAATTTTTTGGTATCATTTGATTAGAATTATGATTTGCAATTGAATGGATCCTTGAAGAAAATCAAGTTAACGGCTTAAGAAAGTTTAGGTGCTATGTTATCCGGCCTTTTAACTTTTTTGTTTTATAATTTCTTTTCTGCAGTCTTGGCTATCATCTTGGTCGGTTTACTCTATGGTTTCTTCATAGCCATTATTTGCGGACAGAGGATAAATGAACGCCATTACCATGTCCTTGCTAAGCAAGAACTGACAAAGGTCCAGTAACTATTTCAAGAGGATAGTTTCAATTTAAGTCCGTCATTCCCCCTTTTATCCCTCTCGTCAACTGCTGGCTACCTCCGTTGTTCTCAAATTGTCAATCCCTTCTACCACCTAAGTTCAGATAAATTTTATTCATTTCAGGAATACATAGTCGAAGATCGAGAACATAACAAGAATGTTCCTGAACTGGATCCCAGTCATGTTATGGAGCTAAGGATGTTGGGCCTATATTAATCTGGAATTGCTGAACCCGCGGTAGGATTCAAGTAAGGAACTCCATCTTGTATCCTCTCCACGTCTATACTATATCTTAAGTGGAGAATTAGTATTTTGGTATAATTTGTTCACCAGTATTTTTTTCTTGTTCATGAGCATAGCTTAGATTATCGAAGTTGGACTCGAGACTTTCTATCGCTTGCGCTTGCTTTTCACTCTCAAGACAACGGTCTATCCCAACATTCTATTTTTTCCTTGGCTTTAAGTTTGTAACTCCAGATTACGCTCATATTATCGCAACATGAACATAGCTTAGATTATTGAAGTTGGACTCATCCCAACATTCTATTCTTTCCTTGGCTTAAGTTTGTTAATCTGGATTTTCCATGGCTTAAGTTTGTTACTCCAGATTACGTTCATATTATTGAAGTTGTTCCTTGGCTTAAGTTTGTAACTCCAGATTTATATTTGCAGTGTTCTGCAAGAACCCACTTTTTTTAGATAAGAAACTAAAGTGATAAGTGGGTCTGCAAGAACCCACTTAATTTCGTTTCGTTTTCTGACCTCGTGATCTTCTCAGGTTACTAATTGGTTGGCGGATATACTTTCGACCCAAAAAGGCAAATTTATTTCTGAAATGTTGCCAATTTGCTAGTTCGAAGAAGAGTGCACTTCCGAAATTCCAGGAATTTATATGGAATTGGCATGTCTGGTTCCTTCTCCTTTACCATATCCTTCTGTTTTGGACACAGATTTCTTTGTGTAAATGGACATTTCGCTTGGTGAAGATAGGGAAATCTACACATGTAATGGATTTGTATTTATTTGACAAAATATTAGGACATTATATGAATTATTTGAATTAGTAAATTGAATCATACATTACATAATTTATATTCTGGAACTCAACTTTGTGTTCTAATCATTGGATTATCTAAAGTGAAGACCAAGTTGGAAATGCATTAGCCTGTATCCTAACTAATATGTGGTGACAACGTCTGTTTATTTATTATCATTTAGATATTTGATATCAGGTGACCATCCAAAAAGAAAAGAATGTAATGGAAGATTGCACCTAAATTTCAATCAGAAAGTAAAATGAACCAGACCAGAGAATTAGTGGGTAAAATTAGAGGTCAAAAAAGTTATTTGATAAAGAGAACTATGCTCAAATGGGTGGAGAATCAGAATAAAACATTGAAACTTCAGTTTTTAGAGAGCATCCCAAGGTATTGAAGAAGTGAAAACATTGGGTTATGATATTGAGATTAAAAACTGAATATAAAAGAAGGAAATCATAAAGGAAACAAATTAGCCACCCAGAAGGAAGAACATCTATAAACAAAGGCCAGAATAATATACATGCATATTGTATTCCAAATTGAATTCAAGAGTAGGATATTGAAGCAAATGTATTGTAGAGTAGATATGACTAGAGTTCTCCGGCAATGTCGGCGGCAGCCTTGGCGGAATCCTGCACAATTTGTTTGCCTTGATCAAAACTCTTGGTTAAAGCTTCCTTCACGTTCTCATTTCCATGCCCGCCGCCATCTTCATCGTCGTCAGCCTTTCCTGGTCGGAAACTGGAAGCAAACGCAGATGAACAAAATTAGAGGCAACGCGCATGCACGCACGCACATGCAGATGAGTAGATGTAATTACTCTATTTTGGGAGGGAAGAGATAGGCGAGCAGTGGATCAAGGACCCAGGTCCTAAGGCGGTCCCAGTAGTGTGGAGTAGCACAAGGGGGTGCTGCGGATGTTACTGTGAACACAGAAATGGCGTCGACCAATGCTTCTTCAACCCAACTCCTGCCCCTGCCCTCGCCCTCAATTCTTGCTGCTCCTGCTTCTTCTTCTACACTCAAATTGTCGTGATCGTCGCCTGCTTTTGCAGCAACACCAGCCGAGATGATGACGGTGGTGCATAACAACAAAACAAATGCAAAATTAGCACTCCTTCTCTTCTCCATCATCAGCTTGCACCAGGGGACGACTGGGAGTATGCTCTTGCTCTGCTAACATTGCGGGTGGGTCGGTCACGGAGGTAAGGACACAGTCAGTGCTGAACTCGATGCAAGGTGGACACTGCATGCTCTATTTTGGCTACACGTCTCCACCCTCCATACCCTTACACTTTGACTCTCATCTTTTTAGCAGGAAATACTCGCGTTCAACGACTAAAAAGAAAAATACGAAAATAAATATTTATTTTTAAATAAAATGAGTTGTCAATTTTTCAACGGGATGGTGAAGACAAGATACCATTAAAAAGTTGACAACTCATTGAATTTTAAATATCCGGTTTAAGAGTGACAAAACAGGAGCCTGAGTATTTCCTTGACGTTGTTTTTCTACTGGTTTGTTTACAATTGACACATCAAAATTGTGCAATGCCCAACCCACCCCAAAAATCTACTCCTATCCAGATTTTTAGTACCAAATTAACATATGCACTTTTCAATTACCTCTTAAGATGCGCCAAACAAGAAACGATTCAATTATATATGATTTTATTTGACAAACAGTGGCAGTGAGAAGAAAATCGAGATCCAAGCCAAGTGGTGAAAACTAGAAAGTAGGGTAACGTAGGTCTGTTAGCTTTGAAACAACACAGTCAGACAGAATGCCAGGCCACACCAAGCAAAATCACTTCATACGATACTTAAAATTGTAAGGCGTTTTCATTACCTAAAAAAGAACACTCGAATTAGATCGATCTTGCTTGGTCCTAAGGGGAAGGTTAAAGCCTAAATCCGCATCTCGAAAGACATAGAAATTGGATTCCATTTTCATTTTCTGAACTTAAAAATAATACATACATATAAGCATCCATCCAAGGATTCCCAATCATTCACTGAGGAGTAAAATTCTTCTGCTTCATCGAAGCATCCAAACCAAAAGCTCTCATTTCCCCCTAATCTTAAGGACCGAAGCTTAAGCCAAACCTAAAAGCTAGAATAGCCGAGAATAAATGATTCTAGTAGCCAAGTCTGGCTGGCGATTCAGTTGCCCAAGCTGAACCCGTTGTCATGAAAATATGCATGCCTGATCCAAGAATCAAGATGTCTGCCCCTTGTCCAGCCATATTGCCAAGCCACCTGAAGTGAAGAGTTGACATTCACATGGCAGCGAAACCAGAGATGGTTTCGTTTTGTATTCTGACTGTCACAAATCTTCCACCTATCCAAACGTACAAATATATTTCTTTACACTAGTTTATCAAATCCAACTTAATTTCAACAAGCTGAACAGCTACGAATGAATCTGAGAGAATAATGATAAATAAATACAAAGAGTATCCACATTATCAACCAACTAATCACCAGCTTATTTAGAAATCACTCGGGCGTTGATTAATTGATCCCAATAGTCCTCTGTGCCAATTTGGGTACAGCTAGAACCCACCTGTACACAATAATCAAATGCCAGATGCGTTCAAAAATGTGGAAGAGTTGGACCGGCAAGTCTGGCATCCACAAAGAAGATTTGCAACTGACTGCACTTTTGACCTTGCCATCTGACACTCGATGCAAAATCTAGCTGCACGGCCAAACATACATAGACTAATCCATCCAAGCAAACCATATAATTAAACAATCGCTTACTCTTAAATCATGCCAAATATATATAATATATATATATTTGGATAACTAGAAGTCGGAGCTTAAAGCTCTCTTATATTTAGAGCACCCCAAGACCCGGACCCAAGAGACATAAAATTTTTTTAGTATTAAGCTCATCCTTAATAATACTTGAGACCTTAGAGGCAATATGACAAAAAAACCCTAAATCCTTGCCAGGATCAGGCAAATCATGCCGGATGTTATGTGTCTCCCCTGAAGAAACCATCCCGGGGAGAAAAACAGGAAGACATAAATGTCATACGCTTTGAATCAAATTAAACTCTCCACCGACTCGGACTGCTTAATTCACTGGGCACAAGTTCCTCTCAGTTAAACACAATTGGATTTCTATGACGGACCACACCCAGTATGAGAGAACCGGGGGCAGGGAGTATAATATTCTATCCAAGTTGAATCCACAAAATTTCACTCATGAAAACAAGTTCATTCTTTGGAAATAGACAAAAAAGAAATTTACTCAGTAGTTTTATAAGTTTATAGAGTATGATTCAATTCGAGTGTTCTTACTTCTATAGGATGAAGATGAGACAACATTGATTATTAACTCCATTCCCTGTACTCTAGAGCTCGTTTATTATATAACATAAACATAAGAAAGAAAGTTATCTCGCTAACTTCTAAATCATTCAACCAGCTGTTTGCAAGAGGTACGCTGGAGAAGCTGTTGAAAATTGAAATGCACAGCAGATGACATTTTAAGGAGAAACAACAAATTAAACAATATCAGCCTTTTATAAGCACAGAACTGAGAAAGAAAAAAACCGAAACGATCACCTACTTCATTGAGAGCTGTCAAAATTTAAATTTTCGAGCTAAATTCCTGTATTCAGACAAAGTCTTGAACCATGTCTCACAAATTTAGAGACCCTAAAGACAACAATCGAAATTACGGTATTACCATACAAAATATCCTAAAACCTGACAGGAATCCAAGTTTCCATTAATTGAACTATACCTTACTCGTCGAAAATTCCGGCCATTAACCAGCCAAACCAAACCAAACCCACTGGTGCTCTCCTTCAATACATGCCCCTGCTATTGTTCAGAATTGAGCCTAGTGTGCCCAGAACAGCAAAAGCCAAAAGGGGGCTGACATCCAGGGTATCGAATATTGGAGGAATTATATTCCGGAACAAGTTCAAATACGGATCACAGAGATCACGAATTGCTGAGAGTGGCTGGCGTTCCCAAGGGATGTTGGGGAACCAACTCAGCAAAACCCTAACCATCAAAACCCCACTGTAAATATCGAGCCACTTGGACAACCCTGCAGCCACGACCGTCAAAGGCGTGTTGAGATATCCGCTGGGGCGGTCCCGTAGCGCGGCGAAGAACATCGAGCCGACCGAGTTGTACGCACCGAGGCCAGGAGAAGGGCTTACGAAACACCCGGCAAGCAAAGTAGGCCAAACATTCTGAATTAGTTTGAGAATTAAGCTGGAAAATGTTAGGGATACAGAGACAACGGTTGCAAGTATCCGGGTTGGGCCGGTGAGGAGGGATCCGATCGAAATTTCTTCAGACTGATGGGAAACTATTGCTGAAGAACAGGAAGGCGATGCGGAAGCTGAAACCCTAAGGCCGAGATTTGGAGACTGGAGAGTGCGCGGACGGAGGAAGAGAGGTTTGTGGACCGGGGAAGGTTGCCGGCGATTGAATGATTGGGAAGAGACGGCGGCGATAGAACTATGTGGGAGGATGGGAGGTCGAAGGAGAGCTTGAGAAGCGATGAGCGAAGACGCCATGGTTGGAGCTTGGCTCTGTGTTTATCGGCGAAGATTCTGGTCGCAGATGCAGGAGAGGAAGGGAAAGAAAGATAATGTATGCCTGTGGTGTTTTATTTGTGCATAAAAATTTTAATCGCAAAACTTCCACTTTAAATCTAAATCTAAATTCAATTACGGGGAAGATTTTTCTTTTCTTTTCTGTTTTTTTTTTAATTTTAATTTTTTTTAACTTTAAAATAGAAGTACCAAAATACCAAAAGTTAGACTTTCTTTTTTTCTTAACGACATGCGGTCGTGGATCGAACCGACGAACTCTTAGTTGAAAATATATGTCAATTACTGCTAGTTATGCTTACTTTGACACCAAAAGTTAAACTTGAACTTTAATAGATTTGCATTTGATTCGACCAAAAAATGCATTGTGCCAATATAATATATTTCATCTATTACAATCACATAATTCTCTCCTCGATTTCAATTACATAGAATATTTTCTCAAAGCAAATATCACTCGGTTAAGTAGATCTAAATACTAGGTTTAAAGGGTTTCAATTTGATGAATAAATTTTAAAGTCGTGACCCCTTTTGTAGCACTTGGAGCACAATCTCTCGCTATATTTTTTTTCATGTGGGACAACTTTTCTTCTAATATTTTGCTAAAAATCTTACAAATTCCACATTGACAATATATTTGAAGAATTCACAACTACTACACTTAATTGTATTCACTAATAATCATAATTTTTAATTCAGAGAACTATAACGTACACCATAAAACTAGATCACTAGGACTGTCGCCATCCAAGATTTTTCTTCTTTGTCGTATTTCGGTAAATCCTGCTAAAATCTAAGGTGCGACTTCTACGCCTACTTGACTCACTCAAAAGTTCTTCAATCATCGACATAACTTTCACCACCACATCTTGCTTAATTGTCAAGCCAATGATCATGTGTAAACATGTGGAATCACTAATATCATATCCACTATCATAGTAAAACAGATATACCATGAAGATTGTTTATCTCTCTCTTTAAAAGAACTCATCGTCTCTCTTGATGAGAAACATCTACCCTAGAGCCCTTTGACGAACTGACTATGTTAGGACAATCCTTCTTCATGTGCCCATACTGTCTGCATCCCCAATCATCTTTCTTTTGCACGAAGTATGTATTATTGTCCAATTGCAAGCTACCAGTGCCAATCTTCCTGTGAAATACGTCTTTCACCCTTCAACCCTCTTTCTCCTGACAAAAGTTTACTAGTTAATTTTGCAAAATTCAAAGTCTCATTCCGGTACATAAAGATCAACTTCATGTTTTCAAGGTGGAAGTGATAAGATGAGCTTGAGTGCATTATTATCATTGTCTATCTTCACTTGAATTGCTTCCAGCTAAAAAATGATGCTATTGAGAACACCCAGATGATCTGAGATTATTGTACCTAACTTCATTCGCAGAGTGTGAACTGCTCATTCAGGTACAACTGATTTGAGATGTTTTTTGTCTGATACAACGTTTCAAGCTTCTCCTAAAGTTCTTTAGTTGTTGGAACTCCGTACACATTTGCAAGATCATTCTTAGTCAAACATGTTATTATCGCGCTTGCAGCCCTCAAATCCATTTTCTCTCAATCTTCATCACTCATGTTGGACCTCTTAGAACTTCTGCTGGACTCTATTAGACCACCATCGATCACTACTTAGCTTTTCAGAAGCATCATCGCTCGATCTTCCTTTCGACACATTGTGTAAAACCCTCAAATATATTCTCTCAATCTTCATCAATCATGTTAGACTTCTTAGAACCTCTACTAGACTCTATTAGACCACCATCGATCACTACTTAGCTTTTCAGAAGCATCATCACTCGGTTTTCCTTTCAACACATTGTTGTAATCCAAATTGTATCAACACATCCTTCGCTTGCAATTGCCACAAGTCGAAGTTGATTCTTCCGTCAAAATTCTCTACGTCAATCTTCACTAGACTGTTAACAATTGACATATCTGCTTCACACCCTAGCAAATCTGCAAATAGTGAATAACCCACACTATTCAGAATCGTAGCTCATTCCAAGAATCTTTTATGATATGAAAGTTCAGACAATGTTGAAACCACAAAGCATAGTTAGAAATTGAAAAAACTGCAAAACTAAAGCTCTTATACCACTTGATTGGAAAAAACATTACTTCTATCACATGAATAAGCATAAAATAATTAAGAAATTAAAAGGAACTAACAAAAAAAAGAAAAAACACAATAATTTAGGTGGAAAAGTCTAAACTAAAGAAAAATCAAGGATGTGAAAAATTATTAAAATTACAGAAAATTATCTCTCCAATCTCAATTACACAAAACACTTTGTTAATTATAGCTAGTACACCAACCTTAAAATTAATGTTTCAATTTGGATGAATAGAATACAAATTCATAGGCCCTTTTTTTACTGCATTTGGACCAAACTCCCTCTTCGTATCTTTTCGAGGTGAGACAACTTCCCCCTTTCATGTTTTGCCAAAAACCCAATACCATCCTCTGTACCAAGGCAAAAATCAACCGTAAAAAACTGTATGAGGTTAAAAAAAAAAGAAAAAGAAAAAGAAGAAATATATAGTACAAGAAAAAAGGTTAAAAATAAAAAAGAAAAAAGAGGAGGATTTGTGGAGGAGTGAATGTGTGGCATTGGGTTTACGATGAGTGGGTTGGAAGATTGTGCAATAATATCCAAAGTGACAGTGAAGAGGAAGCGACCTTAGACGCTGAAGCTTTGGGTATAATAATGGCTTTTTTATTACTTGGTTTGCACTTTAATGAAATGAAATCTACAGCTTTCTTTAATCTCACCTGGCTGTTATGTATATATATATATAATATTATATTATACATCCATTTCCATTCCTTACAGCTATAGATACCGTGTAAAGTTCATCACTGTTTGTCTACATGTGATGATGTAGACTGCTTGCCCCTTGATTCTCCTTGTCTCTCTCTCTCCCTATCTCTGCATTTTAGAAATAAAGATTCAATGATTTTTATAAATACCCATTTCCAATTCATGAATTAGGTCAAAATTGTTCGTGTAATTATTGATTCGCGGGAGTTCAGTGGGGTGAAAATAAAGAAAAAGGAAAAGGGTTTTCCTTGGAACGTCTGATCACAATTCACACCACTGCAAATTAACAAAATAATTAATAAATTGAGGTGGGATGTCTCCTGGGAGGTGAATAGTTAAATGGGATTGTTGTTTTGCTTGACCTTTATACTCCGTTTGGTGGTTTTTGCCGGGCCAGACAACCTACCAGTTGTTGCGGCTCTTTGAAGAGAGAGAAATTCTTTTTATACACACTCAAAAACTCAAAACTCAAAACTCCAAAACCTCAAGAGATGGCCACTGCTATGGAAATGGGATCTCAGTCTCGCCTGCCCAGCTGATTCACTAACACCATTTCCATTACTTACAACCGATTCAGTCACTCACCTTTCTGTCTCTTCCCCTTCAGGTACTTCCTACTGATCTTAATCAATCATCTATCCCTTATCCTCATTTCTTTTCTCTACTTTTAGTTCTAGATCTTTTCCATTCTCCCTGTTTTTCTCTATGATCCGGCTATTTTAGTTGACTTCTGGCCGTAGATGGGTTCCATCGGAAATGGGTCACTTTTGGATTCTTTATCTTCAGTCTCAATTGACCCTTTTCAGTTTTCACATTCTTATGCGCTCCTTCCACCTTCGTTTTACTTTGTTTCTTTGATTTCAACGCTATGGATTTCAACAATTTGAACATGGATCTGTTATCTCCTTACATTTCCAGATTTGAAGTCGTCAGAGAGATGTCATTCTAGTTGATGAACAATTAGAAAAATATATAATTTTGGGAATATATGATTTCAGTGTGGATAACCTCACGGGAGATGGAATTTTTTACCTAACTCGATCTAGGAGAATGTATTTGAAGCCAAGCTTTCTTTTGTTCTCAGAATTTTTGTTACAGCCTATTCTTTTCAGGAGTAAAAAGTCCAGATAGAATTGTAATGGGATCTTCTAGCAATTCACTATCTTTTCCATTACTTGTTATTTAGTTTTAATCACTCACTGTTTCTCCAATTCTTAATGCCCATGCTATTTCTTGCCATGGATGGAGCAGTTTATTGCTAAAGACTATATCATATTGATATATGAGATTCCTCAAGAAGTGGGTAAAACAGATAGATAGCGTTACCGTTTCTTTTCGTGATGTGGTAAACTTACTATTCTTCTTGTTTTCATTGTTAGAGATTGAAGAATAAAAAAATACAATATTTAGGAAACTCATTCCTTTTTTGTTGTTTTCATTTCTGACATCAAGCGTGACTATATTTTTATTTTATCAAGCAAGTGCAAGTGTAACACATTTGTAAATGTTGGACTTTGTATAGATCTTTTTGTTTGTTTGTTTTTTTGGGAAGAAAATATGCATCTTTACGGGGTGAACACTTTATCTATTATTATTTTGGTAAGATTTCATTTTTTCTTTTAATGAAATGAAGATTGAGTGCAATCTTTTCTTCTCAGATAATGTATGTGTGATGTTCTAAATTTATGGCCCGTGCTTGGGTTGTAGTAAAATGAATTTGTTCTCCGGGTCCTGTTTCTTATGCTACTGTTTTGTTCTTGCAGGAAACCGAGAGTTTGTCTTTTAATAGTTGCCCCGCCTTCACAGTTCCTTTTGGTACAGTTGAAATTCTTAGAACCAATTGATGGGTTCCAGATTCCCATCTCATCAACTTAGCAATGGCCTCTTTGTCTCGGGGAGGCCAGAGCAGCACAAAGAAAAGACTCCTACAATGAGTTCAGTAGCAATGCCATACACCGGTGGCGATATTAAGAAGTCTGGAGAGCTAGGGAAAATGTTCGATATTCCTATGGAGGGCTCTAAGTCAAGGAAGTCTGGGCCTCTCAATGTTGCTCCTTCAAGGACTGGATCTTTTGGAGGCGCTGCAACTCATTCAGGACCGATCATGCCAAATGCAGCCCCCCGGGCGGGTTATACCACCTCTGGTCCTATTGCTTCTGGCATGATATCTAATTCAACCTCATTCAAGAAGTCCACTTCTGGGCCACTAAACAAGCATGGAGAGCCTGTAAAGAAAGTATCTGGCCCTCAATCTGGTGGAGTGACGCGCCAAAATTCTGGACCTATTCCTCCAGTTCTTCCTGCTACTGGACTTATTACATCCGGTCCCATTTCTTCTGGTCCATTAAACTCATCTGGGGCCCCTAAAAAAACCTCTGGTCCTTTGGAACAAATGGGTTCAATCAAAATAAATGGCCCTTCAATAGCACAAAATCCAGCTGTGACTACCCTTAGCCCAGATGATGAATATTCTTTTGGAAAGAGCTTCCCAAAATTAATATTGTGGTCTGTGATTCTCATATTTGTGATGGGGCTCATTGCTGGTAGTTTTATTCTTGCAGCAGTTCACAATCCCGTTCTTCTCATTGTTATAGTTCTACTATTTGGAGTAGTTGCTGCATTATTTACCTGGAACACCTGTTACGGAAAGAGAGCTCTTATTGGTTTCATTTCTCAATATCCCGATGCTGAACTCAGAACTGCAAAAAATGGGCAATATGTCAAAGTTTCTGGGGTACGTAGCATAACAAAGTGCACTTTTATTGATAGTCGTGACAATAGCTATAGCTAATTTGGTAGCAGATCTTTTGTAAGGCGTTGGAAGTAATGAAATGCATTTAACTATTAATAATTATTATGCTTTTTTAGTGAACTGGTAAGACTTTGCATGCTTCCTGTTGAAATGTGAATTTGACCAGGGTGACAATATATTACAAATATCATCCAAACTGCCCTTGTTAATCTACTATGATTTTGATTTTATGATTCTTTGGTTCCAGTTCGTAAAATGGCATATATAATAATACTTAACAAACTCTGCAGGTGGTTACATGTGGTAATGTGCCTCTTGAGTCGTCCTTCCGTAAAGTTCCTAGATGTGTCTATACATCTACAAGTCTTTATGAGTATCGAGGGTGGGGTTCAAAACCAGCAAATCCTGGACACCGCCGATTCACATGGGGACTAAGATCATCGGAGGTAATTTTTATGTGCCTATTAGGTGCTGAAATACATTTGGTTGTTGACTTTTTGCGCATTAAGTGCCAGTCCTTTTTTGTCATCCAGTCTAAAATTGTAGTGTTTTATGTTCCTTCAGTTTGGCAATCTCTTTGATTCGCAAAAATATTGCAATGCGTTCCATTGTATTAATAGTTATCACAATCGTTACACATTGGTTGTGGTGGCTTTTAAGATGGTTGGGACATTGAAGCCCTGATGATCTGTGGCTGATGAATGTGGTTTTCCAACATTCCAATTGAAGGTGTTCAAAATCAACCAGAACTGATCTTTTGAAATTAGCAAAACCACGGAGTAAACTGCAAGTTGTTACACTAACACATGGATTTATTTAACTAGTTTGTTTGATGGAAAATCCATTTATTTTCATTAAGAACAAAAAGGGAAAAAAAATGGAGAACCATAAAATTAGAACAAGAAAATGGGCTCCAATTAGTAAGACTGGAAAAACCAAAGGATAACTACAAGAACTTTTTTTCCCCTTTTCTTTTAATGAGAAATAAAAGTGCAGCAGATATAACAAGTATGTTTTGGGCTTGCATCCGAGAAGGAGACAGGAATGGAGGTTAAGAGCAAGGAGTTTTCATAAAACTTACACGAACAGAAGTATGGCAAGATATGGAATTGCTGCATGATATTGGATCTTGCTTTGCTGGAGCATGACAGCGCTCACTTGCCTTGATATGAGGACATATTCTAACACAAAAATGATGCACCCTTTTGTTACTATTCCCCATTTTGGTACTAAGAGTACTTTTCATATCCCTATGAATAAGATAATACTATGATATTTCCTATGTTTGTGTTATCCCTATTTACTTTGTGTATTAGTGTCATAGGATTAATTAATTCTTAGTGTATAAAATGTATTCTCTCTGGATCTGTTTTTGTTGGTAATTAAATGATTGCTCAATAGCTTGGTTCATAATTAGACTTTGGGCGATTTCTTTTGAAAAGGTTTCAAGCAAGAAGGTACTTTTCGTTAGGCTTTTCATGTGATTAATTAGGATATAATGTAGGCCCTTCCGGATCAAGGAAGTCCTGGAATTGATAATCTTATTGAGTATAATATCTCTCTTCTGACCAAATGGGTTTGGAGATTTCCCGTTGGAAAGATTCCCTATGACATTGAACTATAGAAAATGAATATAGAGTTGCAAGGACTTCCTCAAGAATGCAAAAGCTGAAGAGTATGATTGCCAATGGGGTCTCCATCTCTGTGGATAATGGGTAAAATACCAGATTTGAGAGGATGTATGGAAAGGTATTCAGCTTTCCTCTCTCAATTCCCTCATCTTCATGCAATCTCTAACAGCACAGCAAGAACTTACCTATTGACAAAAGGCGTGGCTCGCCTCCAACCGTAAGCTTTGCAATAACCTTAATGGTCTAGAAACTCATGAATGGATTTCATTTCCCTCATGTATATTTTAGCTGATGTTCTCCTTAACACTAGAGAAGAAGACCATTGCCATTGAGTTTGGGAGTTGTGACAAAGACGGGACTTGTAAAATCCCTGTTTCTGACCTTTCTAATCTCAACTCTATCTAGTTAGAGTCTTCCCATCTGCAAATAATATATTATATATGTATTATGTTTATATATCCTTAAGTAAAAGGTGAAAATACCAGCCGTATTTTGGGACAAGGCTACTTCAGTTGATTCCTTTTGTAATAGTATTCATATTACGGCATCTTGACGGTATCATAGGAACGAGAAATTCTTTTGTAACTACAACCTCTCTCAGATCATATAGGATTGGAGAGCTCTTCTTTTTTAGTGTTCTTTTGGGAGAGGGACGTCTTGTCCCTTGTCCTTGGGCTGTTTTCTCCGTTTTTTTGTTTCTCCTTCTCAATGAAGTGTTTCTTATCCAAAAAATAATAATTAAAAGGTGAAAATCTTTCTTTGGAAGCTGCTGCTTAAAAATTTAGCAATGTTATAAATAATTATATGAATGATAATATCATGATTTTGTGAATCTGTTGTACAATTGAAATAAGATGTCTATCTATGAGTAAATTTATTTTGTGGTCATGTTTTTGTTCCATAGAGACACGTGGTCGACTTTTACATCTCTGATTTCCAATCTGGATTGAGAGCATTGGTTAAGACGGGTTATGGTGCTAGAGTGACCCCATATGTTGATGACTCTTTTGTTGTTGATGTCAATCCGTCAAACAAAGACTTATCTCCAGAGTTTGTCCGATGGCTTGGAAGGAGAAATCTTTCAAGTGATGATCGTGTAATGCGATTGCACGAAGGGTAAACAACTTTTTCTCTTCTCTTACAATTTAACACGTCTGATGTCTCAGTTTTATTCATTTCATTTGGTTTTTACATGTTGTTTGATTTTTAAAGATAGTCTCCACGAATAGCCTCAGAGCTCAGTAAATTCATGGTCGGACAGTTGCTTCCTTTCTTACTGCCGTATTCCAACAGTTTGTTCTGTTCACTTCCATAAGATTTCCCCCTGCTGTTGGTTTATTATTATTATTAGAAAACAGGGAGAAACTCTCATTAGAAAATGAAAAGATTGAGGAGTTACAAGAGGGATCTCCATCTGGTTAAACACATATTTAGAGGATAATTACTGAACTCTTTTGATTTGAGAGCCCAAAAGGACAAAAAGGCGATCAAGCAAAAACTGAAAACTCTCCTTTTGCTGTTCTCCGACTGAGATATATTCCATTAGCATCAATTGGCTGACTTGGTTCACGTGCGTTCACCTAATTATTATATCGTCCCCCGCATTTGTCTCAATGTGAGCTGGCTGGTCGGTCCAGCAATTTTAATTCTGTCCTCTCTGAATCGTTGATATATTGTGTCACGCTCCCTTCTACCCACTTGCTTTAGTTTCTTCTTCCACTCATTTGAAATAAATGCACCATTAACTGCCTAGGGAGAAAAATAGTGATACTTTCATTTCATTTCACTTTCTTAAATATATTAGTTCATCTTTTGAAGACTGTTACGACCTTGGGTTTCTGTTCTTATCTAGTTTCTTTTGTTGCTTTGACATGCTCATTTGAACACCAAAACTGGGAAACGTCTGCAACAGGGATGGTGTTCTCTTAACTTAAGATGGAACAGGAACGTTTGTTTATTCATCAGAAACTTAGCAGATTTATATTGTTATACTGGGTCTTTCTTTCTTTGACAAGCAACTGTCTGCAATGGTCTCGATTGCTTAAGTTCGACTTTTCCTGTAACGGTCGTTCAATAATAGATTATAATGTGAATTCGATGACCGAATAGGATTGAAAGCATTATTGTGATTATTAAGCATAGTGATGATTCAGAGTAGTTTGTTGTTGTTAAAATGAAATGCAGGTACATAAAGGAGGGTAGCACGGTTAGTGTGATGGGAGTCGTTCAGAGAAACGACAACGTGCTTATGATCGTCCCCCCGCCAGAACCGTTAACCACAGGATGCCAGTGGGCGAAATTCATTTTCCCAGCTAGTCTTGACGGTATCGTCCTCAGATGCGAGGACTCGTCAAAAATCGACGTCATTCCGGTGTAGTCATATGTGCATAAGAAACTTGTTGAGGTATTACGGTTTTTTGAATGATATTTTGTTGCACTGGAAACGTGCAAGTATTGGTGGTGGTGGTGCATCCACTGAACAACCAAAGAAGACATAAGCCATTTTTTCTGCTCCCCCACTTTCTCTTCTCTTGGCTTGATGTATAGTTTGTATTCATATTCCCTTTATATCTTTCTAGAGCTTGAAATTACATTGTTGGGTTTGTACTTTGTTTCCTTATGAAGAAGATAAACCTTAAATCTTGACCTGACTGGGTAGTTAAGTATTATTATATAAAGAAGTATATGCAAGTATTTTTTGTGTATGTGTGTGTCAAATATACAAGTATAACATGTCTTTTCCATTACATTTCGGGTGTGTTACGAAAAATACCATCTATGGGTATGTCAATCGAAATCTCGGAAGGGGGCGGTAGCTTTTTTTCTCGTTCTTAAAGTGATTCAAATTGAATGATAAATCAATTTCTTCGCCTCTTTGCCAATAAATCATAATTACTGTGGACATGTGAGATTACATTGACTTGTAAATGAGATTGGATTAAGTTCTGAATAATTGGGAATTTTGCTTTTGTTAACTAGAGAGATCTGAGCTATGAAAATTTTGTCTCACTTTTTCGTTATTTACTGAAAGACTAAAAATATATCTTCTTTCTTTCGACAGAAAGAGAATGAATGTTGGAGTGATCTTGATCCTTGTAGAGTGAAAACGGACTACACTGCATCCGCGTGAACCTCCTATTTAAATTAATTTTTAAGGCATCACTTGAACGTTGATACTTGTTCTATCATCACCTCTAAACACACCTTTATCGTAGAAATCGAGTTTCCTAAACAACTAAGATTATAGCTGTTTTTAAAAATATTTTGAATCCCAAACTTATTTTGAAAAGAATGCAGAAAGTGACGTGGGTGACTGTGGAAATAAAAGCTAATGCAGATTTGGAGGCATGTTGTTGTTGTAGGGTGGCATCAGCGTTCTCAAAGTTTACTTGTACGCCAAGCATGGCAATACAGATAACAACCATCGCAGTCCTATTTCAGAAAAACAAAACATGAAAACAAGGCGGTCTTTGGTGGATCCACGGGCGTAGCTCATAGAAATCCAAAGGTGGCCGGGGTCGATCATGTCGTATGAGTCAAAATTCAAAACGTAAAGTCAATATGAGCATAACTCAGCGGTAGTTGACATGTACTCCAACAAGTTAAAACGAGCTTCCGATCCGAAAATGAGATCCGACCAAGATCGATGAATTAAAAGAGTCACGATCTTGAGAGGACACGTTAAGTACAGTTTAAATCTACGATATTTTTGTGCAGAAAATAGGCTCGAGCGGGGACTTGTGATCTTCTTGTATTCAACCACTCAAATTAGAATCTTTCGTCAACTAATTTCACAACTCATTTTTCATAAACGTCCTTTGGAGGAAAATGTTCACTTTTACATTTACAGAAATCTTTTTTTACGATATTACGTTTCTTAATTTCGGCAATCTTCCACATTTATTATTTTATTTTTTATTGATACTTTCTATATATGTAAAATATTTCTACATTTATAAGAGATTTTAGATTACAAAATTATATTGTTTAATTATTACCCTTTTGTTTTTCGACTTGTTTTCCTTTTTCGATGTTTTTTCTCGACATTTTATTTTAATAGTATTATAAATATAAACTTCTCCCAAATATTCTTTCCCTATTTTAATTATCATCTTCCTTTCGTTATTTTATTATTATTATTTTTTCAACAGTAAGATAAATATATACTTTTCCAAATGTTATATAATATATATTTTGATTGTTATATAATAAACTAGAAGATTATATAAACCTTTCAATATACTATGTTATATATACTTTATATACTATTTTTGTCCAGGGTGACTGTCATTTATTTTCGGTTTTCAATTTTATTTTTATGCCTCTAAAAAATAGCCACCCCCAACCCCTCAACAACAGTCAAGCAACTGCAAACCCGTGATTGTGCAACCCACCACAAACGACAATTTCCAACAATCACGCGTTCTAAGATTTGAACAACAACAGTGGTGGTAACATCCCTCCACAATAGTGTGACTCCCTTGTGTTGATGTCCCTCCACAGTGTCAGTTCTACAACAATGACAACACCTATGGTGTGGTAGCCTCGTGAACTTGACGGTTGACGATGTCGTGCCTGATATGTAGCCCACACGCCAACCTGAAGCAACCCACAATATACTCTGCCAATGACAACCCCAACGATGATCTTCATAGTGATACGATATAACGTCGTGGCTCCCTTATCAAACACCTCCCCACCCGATTTGCAACCCCAGCACCTAGACTTGCAAACAACTGCAAAATCTAATAGCAAACACTCATTTCCAACGACGAACAACAGCCTTTTCAGTGAAAGAAAGAGATGAGATTAGATTATGGTTTCTTGGGTTTTTATCTTATAATTTGTTTATTTATTTATTAAAAAAGATATGAACATGGAGCTTGATAATTATCATATGTCCCTCCTTTATTTTTACAAATCTTTTTTTTTAGGAAAGACAAATCTATAACTTAAATAAATCACATTTATGTAATTAAGTTATGTTATTATTTATTGAGTCTACTGGCCAGGTAAGACGGGCTTGGTGATCCCTAGCCCACGACACCTTTTAGCACTCCTCAGCATTCATCATTTCTTTTTCAATCCATCAATCTTATTTTAAATTAAATAAATTCTACCATACTCAAAATTCGATACAACTGTAATGATTATATATATAATTAATTCTAATATACCCAACAATTCAATTTACCTCGTGAAAATCCTACTATATTGATCGAGTCGGACTTAAAAAAGTGTTTCGTTTATTTTCAAAGTATGTGATGCAACATTAACCTCTTAATTTTTCTCCAATTGGGGATGGAAAAAAATATTGTTACTTGTATTGATTTTTTCCAATAAAAAATAGTAAGCCGTCTCCCGCTGGTTCGTCTTTTAAAATGAATTTTTTGGATAATAAATTAAAGTCTAATAGTCGAGCATAGTTCAATAGTGATTAACCTGTACTAAAAAATTATTTATAAAATAAAAAAAATTTGCAACGGGTAGCAAAAATCTTGTATGTATTTCAAAATCTGTTCACCTATTTTTAAAATTTTCACTTATATCAATGGTATATCAGATACTCATGTAAGTATAGTATAAAGACACTCATATCAATAATATATTAAATGTATATCACATACATATTGTACAAATACTCATATCAACAGTATTTTAAATGTAAATCATATACATATTGCAAGTATATCAAACACTCATATCAGTAGTATATCAATTGTATATCACATACATATATTAATAATTAGATATATTACACATATATATCATTTGGGTAAAATTGTCATTTTAAAAGTAGACATTCATTTTTTTAAAGTATTATATTTGAAAAAACTAAATATAATTATTATTTTACTAATTTTATCAAATATTTTTGATATATTTGCAACAGATCCTAGAATAAAGTATAATATGAGTTTAAATGAAATAATATCAAATATGTGGAACTTGAAACCCTTTGAGAGGAAATTTCGACGTTCACTCCGAGAAATGATTGATATTTGTATTAAATAAGGGCTCTCCAAGCTTCAATCGTCTTTGTGAAAATTATTTTATTCCAACGAATTTTAGCCGAAGAAAAAAAAAAGAAGTAGAAAAAGGAAAAAGACTGTATTGAATAAAGATGATTAACAATAATTACAATATTAATTATTTCAGATTTTGGTTTGATTTTATTTTTTTTCTTCTTTTGAGAAGGCCACTGACAAAACCCCCACCGGTCGATGCGGTTCTCACTCTCAGGGTGAGGGAGAGCGACGGAAGTCAGATAGCGAGCGAGAGAGGTAGCATTTAGCAGTGTGTGTGAGACACATTCTTGGAGAGAGACACAGAGGAATTGAAATTTGAAACTGAGATTTCGATTGGTTTTGGAAGTATCTGTTTTTCAGACCCATTATGTCTCTTAATCTCTGGATTTCTGCTCTTACAACAACTGCTACTACTGCCATTTCCTACTGGTGAGTGCCAAAAATGTATTTTTCCCATTTCCCTATTCTCATTCTTCCATTTTCAGTTCATTTGTACTCTACTACTTTGCAACTTTCTATAGATCGTCTCCTTCCAACTTATGTTTGCTCAAATGGGGTCGTGGATGTGTGTTTTGGTTGGTTGTTCTTATGGGTTTCTGGTCACCTGCAAAATTGAGTACTCAATTTATCGTAATCTCCAGTCTTCTAAGTCTGAATCCTTTAAATGTCCTAGTGTTTGTGCAGATCCTAGCGCCTTATTTTGTATTCGTACGCAATCGTGATATTTAAATTTTGTCTCTATGCAAGTATATTTATCTTGAACAGTTGAACTTATGTAATTTCTTTTTTCCCATGCTCCTTTTACTTGGGAGGAGGGATTTTCACGTAGCAAACTATTGTTCCTAGGATTTTGTTTTTCTTCGTTTAAGCCTGTATCCATATCGTCTAGTTTCTTGCACATGTTCTTACTTCACGTCTCCAAACATTTTATTCATCATCACTTCTGCCTATCAGTTGATCTGGGGTTGCTGTCTTTGTTCGAATAAGGTTTGGAATCCCCCAGTTATTTTATCGATTTATTACTTGCTGTTTAAGTGAATTAGAAGATCATGATGCTTAATCATCTGCTTGTTGATACTATACTAAGCAAAGGTTCATGAAATAGGGTAAGCGTGGGTAAGAAGAGTGTGTATTTTTTTTCCTCCTCTCCATCAATTATTTTCATCACAGAGCCATTCGATGTCTGTTACTGTTTCTCTGAGGTTACTGGCTTTTGTAGTTGTTTTGTTCTCATCTGACAATCATCTGCTGATTATCCAGCTTTGGCTATCCATGTTTTATGTTCTGATATTCTTGATAAACAGTATCTCTGGCTCGTCGTCCAGATTTCAAGAAATACTTGTTTCAGGCATATTGTTATTTTATCATCAAATAGTGATTTAAATTGATTTGGAAATTTTGGTTTTCAGGAGAGACTTGAGTACATAAGTTGCTCATATTTCTGTTGTGTTAATCTTGATTTCTTGGGGATTATTTCGAAGAGGCAAGATGAGTTCCAGAATACCATCTCATCAGCTTAGCAATGGCCTTTATGTATCAGGGAGGCCTGAGCAGCCTAAGGAGAGAACTCCAACAATGAGCTCGGTAGCCATGCCCTATACTGGTGGAGATATTAAGAAATCAGGAGAGCTAGGTAAGATGTTTGATATTCCTATGGATGGCTCCAAGTCCAAGAAGTCAGGACCTATTACTGGTGGCTCCTTGAGGTCTGGATCTTTCGGAGGTGTTGCATCTCATTCTGGACCTATCATGCCTAATCCTACAGCTCGCACCATGTACACCACTTCAGGTTCTTTACCTTCTCAAGGCCTTTCTGGTTCAGCTTCACTAAAAAAATCAAATTCTGGACCTTTGAGCAAGCATGGGGAACCTGTAAAGAAGTTGTCCGGTCCACAGTCTGGTGGAGTAACGCCTACTGGTCGTCAAAACTCTGGGCCTCTTCCACCCGTACTACCTGCAACAGGTCTTATCACATCGGGACCCATTTCTTCAGGCCCTCTAAATTCTTCTGGAGCTCCACGGAAGGTTTCTGGTCCTTTAGAATCAATGGGATCCATGAAATTACAGGGTTCTGCAAGTGCTGCTCATAGTCACGCTGTGACTACTCTTACTCATGATGATGATTATTCGTTTGCAAAGAACTTCCCAAAGATAGTATTATGGTCATTAATTCTTCTATTTGTGATGGGCTTTATTGCTGGGGGCTTTATTCTTGGAGCTGTCCATAATGCAATCCTCCTTATTGTGGTTGTGGTTCTTTTTTGTGCTGTTTGTACACTTTTCATTTGGAATACTTACTGGGGAAGAAGAGCAATTATGGGTTTCATTGCTCGCTATCCAGATTCCGAACTTAGAACTGCAAAAAATGGACAATTTGTGAAGGTCTCTGGGGTAAGTATGTTTCTTCATATTGTAGGATGTTTTTGTTTTTCGAAGCCAACTGATGTAGATGGAATTGATGAGATCAAGAAGTGAACAGTTTTTCTCTTAGCCCGATCTTTGTTAACATTCAATTTCATTCTAATGCCTATTTTTCACTTTAAATCCTCGGTAATCCCGTGTTTGGTTTTCTTCTTTTATGATCATGTTGATTGTGTCAACCTTTTGTACTTCTGCACCTCTATCCAGAAATTAGAGTCGGTTATACTGTTTAATCAGCAAATGATTTCATTTGGGTAACCCAGATGTCTAGTCATATATTTGAGAATTCATGGGAAAAGAAGGGTTTAAAGGTCTAAAGAGCATAATTCCTGTTTTTTCTTTTATATTGCCTCATAGAGACAGTGCTGATTAGATAGAATTGTTAAATGTACTTTGTATCCCAGTTTATACTTCTACACAAAATTCAGCAGTAGACATACTTTGTCTCGTGACTTAATTACATATATGCGGAAACAACTTCATTGGACTTGGTCTAGTTAATTATTTTCAAAGTTCGCTTATAAATACATAGATTTGTTTTAAAGAAATTTCTTTTGGCTCCGTACATTAGGAAGGGAGAGATTTTTGGATATTGACATGTGATAGTTCTGAACTTCTGATGCATTCAATTGTTAGAGATGTCATATTCACATCCCTTGTCTAATATGTTGGAGACTGATTATTTACCTATTCCCATTGACTAAACCGTTTTTCATAAGAAATTTAATGTTGTAGTTTCATGAATGAAAAAAAATATAGAAAATTAATTCACTTTATTCATCTTGTTATCATTATATCTCTTTATTTGTAAATTGTAATTTGTTTTGGTCATGTTTTAAAGGTGGTTACCTGCGGTAACATGCCCCTTGAGTCGTCCTTCCAAAAAGTTCCAAGATGTGTATATACATCAACAAGTTTGTATGAGTATCGTGGGTGGAGTTCCAAAGCTGCCAATCCTACACATCGGCGTTTTACTTGGGGGCTCAGATCACTAGAAGTGAGTGACCAAAGACAATTTGTTGTTTAGGTGGATCAATGTTATTATCCTTTAAAGCTAATCTATTATCTCCTCTCCTGTTTTTGTTTGGGTTGAAAGGGATGGAGGGTGTTGAGAATTATGGCATATTGTGGTTCACTTTATCATGGTTTTTCTTTCAAATTTTTTAGTATTGACGTTCTTTTTCCAATAAAAGGTATGATTCACAAATTCAATTGGAGTTTGCATAGTGAATTAATACCGTAAAATATTGCCACACTAGATACCTAATAAATTTGCTGTTCTTAGATTAGAGTACCTCTAGTTCCACGTAGGTATTTCAATTCTCTGCAATTGTAACTCTTTAAATGTCCTTCAGCTACTTTGTTGCTTGATTTGAATGTTCAATTTTGTTATTGAGGTCATTTTACAGCTGGATTTTTGATGTTATTCACAGAGACATGTGGTTGACTTCTACATCTCTGATTTTCAATCTGGACTAAGAGCATTGGTTAAGACTGGTTATGGAGCTAGGGTGACTCCTTATGTTGATGATCCAATTGTTATTGATGTTAATCCAGTAAACGAAGAATTATCTCCAGACTTGGTCAGGTGGTTAGGAGAAAGAAATCTTTCAAGTGATGGTCGACTAATGCGTTTAAGTGAAGGGTAATAACTTATCTCTTTGACTCTTTGAAGTAATTCATGCCTACAGACTGTTTTTGGCTACTGATAAAGCACAGTAATAGGTATTTTGTCCAGAGTTCTTTTTCCCATTTATTATTTGGTCGAACTTGGCGAAATGCAGAAGCCAGAAATTTTTTCCCCTATTGGGATAAGAAACAGAAATGTAAAAGCCAGAACAAAAACAAAGTAACAGAAATGTAGAAGCCAGACAAAAGCAAGTGTCAAATATTTTAAGTTCTTTAGAGCCTCTAAAGGAATGGCTTGGGTCTCACATCTATTTGCAAATTAGGCTATTAAATTGTAGTAGTTAACTTTGGAGTCACTGTCACGGTTTGGTTCACTGTTTTACAACCTCTGATGATTGCTGGAACCAGCAATCTTTGGTCATCTATGTTCTTGTCCTATTATCCTACAAATAAAATTGTCATTTACATATTATTTGCTTAACTCTCCCTTGGAGAGTTCTTTATGTTAATTTGGAATTACAGGGTCTTTAGGACTAATGGTAGTACCATAATCAACACTCTATTTCACTAGTAAGTTTTGTCAATTAGGCCCCATGTAGAGTGCTTCTGGTGGATAATGTTTACTCACGTGGTTCTATCTTAGGGACATGGGGAACTGTTAAGCCAACACAGTAATAGTATGAATTGGATTTTCCAACGAATGCAAACTCCAATAGCCCCAAGGTCTCTTGGTCATATTGGTTTAGAGATCTCAAGTTCGAACCTTATAATAACCATCATGAGTGGCCTATTGGTCCAAAGGGGCTAGAGTTAATTAAGAGGGAATGTGTTCAAATCCCATGATATCCACCTGCTAGGAATTAGTAATTCTTATATGTTTCCCGACACCAAATATTGTAGGGTCAGACGGTTGTCCCATGAGATTAGTCGACGTGCGCGTAAGCTGGCCTGGACACTCACGGATATAAAAAAAAAAAAGTTCGAATCTTTTAATGAGCTTAATACCAAAAACCTTTGATGCCTCTTGGGTTTGGACCTTGGGGGTGGGCGTGAGTGCCCCTGTGTGTAGGGGAGCAAAGCTTCGGCTCCCAATTATTAAAAAAAAGAATATATGCAAACTAAACTAAGTACATTGTTCGTATTGGTACATAGAGAACTTATGAGCACCTTTCAATTTGTACATGATATTATTGAAGAACGCTATAACAGTTATGTGCTAAGTCTTATTATTTACTATATATGCAGGTATATCAAGGAGGGAAGTACTGTTAGTGTAATGGGAGTTGTTCAGAGAAACGAAAATGTGCTAATGATCGTCCCGCCACCTGATCCAATTGCAAGTGGGTGTGAATGGAGCAAATGTATTTTTCCAGCTAGTATCGAAGGTATTGTTTTGCAATGCGAAGACACGTCAAAGAACGATGTCATACCTGTTTAGTATCACGAACTCGTTTGACTCACTGAGAATCTTCTTTCTTCATTTAATATTGCTTTGGTGGTGGTAGAGGTAGGTAGGTTAGGACTGACGAATTGACAAGAGATTGCAGTTGGGGATGGGCTGGTGTTGTTTTTAGTTTTGGTGTATAGTGTTGGAGGGGTTTCTTTTCCATGTTTTTGGTGTTGGGAAAGGGTGAGAAGGCTTCCTGTAATAGGGAATGGGTTGGGTGCTGTGGAGAATTCAACTAGTTTAAGAAGATTGACTATTTAATGTTAAATAGAATGGAAGTGTTATGTGTTTTCTGTTGTTTGTAATATCTCACCAGTTAAGAAGCACGGACACTTCATTTTGGGTAACGTGTCCATATCGGACACTCCGATATTTATCGGAAACATATCGACCACTTGATAGTTTAATAGACGCATATCACACACTAGTTGTAAAAAGTGAATATGGATTCGATATTTGTTAGGCACAATATCGATCTTAAGTGTAATAAATAGACATCAATAGTAGTACAAGACAAAATAAGAAACTTTGAGAGTAAAATACATCGAGTTTATTTTTTATACATTAACATGCATAAGTTCATTGATCTTCAATTTCCTTGCTAAAAAAATTGTAAATTTTGGTAAACATGTCATTGTCGTGTTCGTGTCTTAGATTTTTAGAAAATAACGTGGTATCGTGTGAATTGGGTTTCACTACTTCACAACGATTTCAGTGACCGTCATGTTCTAGTTATATAGAAAGATAACTCGTCTTCACTTTCATTGACTGTGATTTCTACGTTATAAAAACTTTTTTTTTTTTTAGTTAACATTGAAATCACAAACTCTTTGTTAGAGATATATAGGAAAGCTACTTAAAAAGTATAGATAATTTATTTCGTGTGATATGTGATATCATATCAAATGGGGACTCGTTTTTTATTTTGCGGGAAGCAGTTATCGAATTAAATATTTGCATTTTGTTGCCCCCACCATCTATGAGGTTGGATTAGATTTAATACTTGTTTTATTTTTAAAGTGCTCTTTGATTCTCCAACTTTTATAAGCCTTTATTATGATCAACACTCATTTTCAAATTCATTATTAGCCAGTATATGGTGTATGTGCCAGCTTGAGCTAAGAGAGACATCTAACTCGCCAACAAAAAGGCCTTGAGTTCGGATGTTGGCTAATTTGGTTTATGGTTGAGATTACATAATGAAACATTAAATAGAAAAAATCGAATTTTCATAATTCGACATAAGATGATATAAATGCTCATGATTTAATTAAAAAAAGGACCGAGAATAAATTTGCATACTTAAAAAAGAAAAAAAGAATTACATGCTATCTCGAGTCGGGATAGCATACAATTCCAGTGTATTTTCTTTAATATTTGCGCATTTATTTTTAGTCATTAATTAAATTTTGAGCATTTTTTTCCATTCATAATTGATTTTTCAAATTAAAAAAATAGATTGTTTTTCATATTAGGTTTGTAATCGAAAAGAAAAAATCAAAAAGATCAACATTAACTCACTCATAATTTTCTTTCAGTTTCCAATTTTGACAGATTTTATCAAAATGAAGAAATTGAAAAAAAAAAAAAGTAAAGTGAGGGCGTTTTAGTCTTTCCACGAGCCCAAAAAGTGAAAAGAGGTAAAAAAGAAAAAAGGAAAAAATGTCGAGCAGTCACAAATAAATTTTTTAAGAAAATCGGTAAAAAATACAACTTAATTATGGTGTAAAAAATCTCAATCAACCGAAATGTGAAACGATTATTATGATGAATTCAATTCAAATGAAATAGAAGAGTCTCTTTACTTTCGGTGGGTTGAAGTTGGAGAGAGTAGCGATCTTTGATGATTGTGTCGATAAGCCGAAGAACTGAAGAGATTGTAAAAAATAATCTATGAAAACAAAGCAATTGCACTGTGATGTGATTGCGGACGAAAAGTTGAAAATGCCGCGACTTTAATGGTAATCTGCGTTCCAGATCTTCTGATTTCTTGAGACACAAAGAGAGATAGAGCCGCAGACAGATTCAAATCCTGTGTTTCACAAATCTTGTAAGCTGCTGTCACGTTTGCCCTTTGCACAATTGGGTTTCGATTACCACCGACGCGCATGAGAGATGGCAAGGTCGTCATCAAAACACGCATCACTGAAGTTGGTGCTGATATGCTTGGCGCTTCTTGGATTTGCTCTCATGGCCGACTTTATGTGGGCTTTCTCCTCACGCTTTTCTTATTCGTTATCTATTGCATCCAATTGGGCTCCTCCTTATCACTCCGACAGCAGCATAGCGGTGCCCAGAAAGTCAGACGATGGAAATCTCAGGAAGGTCAGCTTCTCTTGTCCAAGATTTCTGTCTTTCTGCACTTATAATTGATATTAATGAACAGTTCAAAGGTTTGGGATGTTGATTTGTGTATAGATTTGAAAAGCTTTCACTCTTGGGTGAAGGATTATCACTAGCCGTGGCGTTGGCATTGCCCTCTTTTTTGCCTATTTGGATTCTCCTCTGGCATAATGTCAACATTTCCCTGCTTCTTGAATTTGATATTACGCTATTTTGTTGCTTTAGAATTTGAGTAAATTCGTATGCACTCTGGTGGATTAAATCTTCACTGTAGTACATTGAACCAGTTTTATTCACTTTTTCACTGTAGACCATTTTGTATCCGTAATTTAGTTTGAAGTACATTGTCTTCATTGTTCCGTGAGAAAATGCTGGCAAGAAATGGAATTAGAACGTTTACTCTCCGGATAATATGAGAATTCTTGAGAACAAGTGTGGTCACCATGATGGTTGAATACTGAAGGTACCTGCAATAGTCTGGGTACTCCTCGGTTCACTTTTGTTTTATGAGATATAGGAAATGTGCACTAAATTTTCGTCGGATTTGACATTTCTTTTTCAGTAATCTTTAGTTCTTTCTATCTTTTATGGTACTTGCAGGGAGAGACTGCAAAAGGTAGTAAAGATGCTAATCCTGGGAGAACACTGTCAGCAACTTTTGCTGATCTGCCGGCCCCAGAGCTAACGTGGAAAAAGATGGCAACTGCTCCTGTGCCTCGCTTGGATGGTGCTGCAATACAGATCAGAAATCTTCTATACGTATTTGCTGGTTATGGCACCATTGATTATGTGAGAATCTTACCTAGTTTTTAACTTTTTAGTTATATTGAATTTGTGTGCAGGGAACAAAAGGTTTGCAGCTATGTTCTAGTTTTCTGGTCATTTCTTTGTGGCTACTCTGCTCATTGAGTTCCATTTATTATTTTAGAAATCATGAAATTATTTATTAGTTAAAAAGTTTCCTCTGGGTTTGGAAAAACCATTTGTTTCTTCATTTCCTTTTCCTTTTTCTGTTGATGTATGTGATCAAGAGAATTTTGATGGAGCAATATATCCATAAAAAAATCTGCAAAACTATTTTAAGGGCAAGTGTGGTGATTGTAACGGAACATGTTCAACCATCCTTATTGTTGTAACAACCTGCAAAATTGCTTAAAAATGACGTGGATTTCTCTGAATATATTGCAACCAGCTGCAATATTTTTTTTTTCTGTTGAAAAGCTCTGGTATAGGCAGTGTAATTATTGTCTAAAGAACTAGGGTTTTAGTTTCTAGCACTAGGCATATTTTGGCAGAATCGGAGATTATCTGTAAATTTAGCATGCTTGATCAGACTTAATGAGCTATGATATTTATTCCTACTTTTTTCTGATGACTAAGGAAGGATACATCACATAATGATATTTTCACCAATTAATTATCAAGAGGAAGATTTGGCAACCTTGGTCTGTTAATAGGCTCTTATTTTTGTTTCTCCTTTCTGCCAATGAATAATAGGTACATTCACATGTTGATGTGTATAATTTTACTGATAATACATGGGGAGGAAGATTTGACATGCCAAAGGAAATGGCACATTCACATTTGGGAATGGTGACCGATGGAAGGTACATTTATGTAGTCACAGGGCAATATGGTCCACAGTGCAGGGGGCCTACCGCTCATACGTTTGTGCTTGATACTGAGACAAAAAAATGGCGGGATATGCCCCCATTACCAGTCCCTAGGTATTTTGCTTTGTTAAGATACACACATGAATTTTATATTAGAAGTCACGTACCATTAAATAGTTTTAACATGATGAGATGATGAGATATTTACAGGTATGCACCAGCAACTCAACTTTGGAGAGGTAGACTTCATGTGATGGGTGGTAGCAAAGAAAACCGGCATACACCTGGTTTGGAGCATTGGAGTCTTGCCGTGAAGGATGGGAAAGTCTTAGAAAAGGAATGGAAAAATGAGATACCTATTCCTCGAGGAGGACCTCATAGGTCTGTGTGTTCTCTTTTGCCATAACTTGTAAACGCAATTTGATATACATTTCCAGTTTATTGGTGAAGATAAGTCTGCATGGATGACTTGTCCCTTGAGTAACCAGTTTTGGTTTTTTATTTTATGCATGCTTAGAGGAGTCTTTCTCTTAGACTTCAAAAAGATCAAACATTCTTTACTTCGTCTTGCACTCCCCACATGAATTTCTCTTGCATTTTGTTAATTATTTTTGGTCTATTGTAGGGCATGTGTTGTTGTTGATGATCGACTTTACGTTATTGGAGGTCAAGAAGGTGATTTTATGGCAAAACCTGGATCCCCCATTTTCAAATGCTCTCGCAGGAATGAGGTAAGCTCATTTTCTACATTTTTGTCCTTTAATTTTGTCGACATTTCTGCCTGTAGGACTATCATTCATTTGGTCATGTAGTTGAAAAGTGTGGCCCATTTCTTTTGTCAACTTCTCGTCCATGTTGCAAACCTTTTTCCCTTTTGTTAAATTTGATGAACTTGAGTTAAAAAACACGCTTGATCTGCTTTTTACATGTATGATTTGCCCGTGTATTTTGATATCTACATAGTACTTTAAGACTTCTCAATGTTGTTGAGATATCTACTACTCATACTCTCTAAGGCACTGAATTAGAATGCAAGAATGTTATAAATTTTGGTGTTCTCATGGCTGATTTAATCTTCTCGATTGAGTTAGGTGGTTTACAGTGATGTTTATATGCTGGATGATGATATGAAATGGAAAGTGCTGCCATCAATGCCAAAACCAGATTCCCATATTGAATTTGCTTGGGTGGTGGTTAACAATTCAATTGTTATTGTTGGCGGCACAACAGATAAGCATCCTCAAACCAAGAAGATGGTTCTCAATGGAGAAATATTCCAATTTAGCTTGGGTTTGCAGGTATCACTCATTTAATATACTCCTTATGCACTTTATAAATCAAAATACATTTTCACGGGGAGGCACATGCCGATCTTCTGTCTTAACCCAACACTAGTAACAGATGACATTAGACTATATGGAAACACATGGCATTTTAATATGTTCTATGGTTAAAGTTGAATGACACTATACTGTTGCTATCTATACGGGGGTTGCATGATACTTTTATTACAAGTTAATTCAATAATCTACATTAGACTGAGTTGATACGTCTGTAGAAGTACAAGAATTGGAAAAAGAAGAAGAAACAAATAGAAGTATAACGAGGAAACACGTTAAAAAATGGCGACACAAAAGGAGTAGAAATATAGTTCAGTCTTAGGTGGATGATTTACTTGAGCATTTCTGTGGGTTATGTTTATGTTTCCTCCCAGTGAAAGTAAAATTTGTGTTGCAGCAATGGTCAGTCATAGGGAAGCTTCCATTCCGTGTGAAAACCACATTGGTTGGATATTGGGATGGATGGCTGTACTTCACATCTGGACAACGAGATAAAGGACCGGACGATCCATCGCCAAAGAAGGTGATTGGTGAAATGTGGAGAACAAAATTAAAGCTGATCTTATGATGACCTTTTCAAATAGTATCACATTTTTTTTTGTCAACACGAGCTTAGCTCAAAGGTCATGAGTTCGAAAAATAGTATCACATTTTTTCCAGACCATTTCCGCAGCTTCGTTCTAGCTGTGTGTTTCTTGTAAAGCGTAGAGGTTGCTTGAGAAGCGTAGAGGTTGCTTGAGAAGAGAAGAAAGTTGCCAGTTCCCTCGTACTGTTAGATGACTAAATATTTTATTGCTCCTGCCTCCTGCCTGTCCTGCCTGTATACAGAAATAGAAACACAAACACTGTAGTTGTACAACTTCCATTTAGATGGGAATATGTCCCTTCTTTTATTTATATTCTTTTATAGAATAACACTCTATTACTTTGAATGGGAAGATGATGTTATTATTATATGTGGAGTTGATTGCTGGTAATTGATCACAAGAAAAGTCCAAATGCAAAAATACAAACATGAGCATGGAAGAAAGGTGGCTTAGGTGTACAGTCACTAAAACTAAAATAATGATCCGATTGCTTTAGAAATCGTCTGAATGTAATTTAGGAAAATTTAACAAGTTTTGTTTTTATTAAAATCTAAATTTGCCAATTTACCTCATTGCTAATTTAAGAAGATTTATATAGTTAAATACTTTTTTTTTTTTACTAGAGAGAAAATATGAATTAGCTAATTTCAAAATAAATATTTAGTTAATTTATTTTAAATAATTTTCAAAAGACAACATTTGCTCTGAAGGGCTCTCTACCATAATAAGGTATATATTTGTAGTTGATCAAATAAAAGAAAATACTAATAAATTATATAAATAACATAGGTTCCATAATAGAAGTCATTTCCGGCACTTTCTAAGTGGGTATGTTGTATGCCATTCTTGACTTTGACCAATTTACCCTATTTTTGTTCACATAATTACATTAGTTTGGAATTTCTTATTTAATTTACATTTTACTTTAAAGTCTATATTATTTTTGTAATTTATTTTTTAAATAAGAAAGATATATTAGGAAAGTGTATTTAAAACTGATTTTTGCTATATATATATAAGCGTTGGCATTGAAAGCTAACAAAACGAGTTACTGTTAGTGGCACGATGATTATTGATTGGGCGTTAAAATTTGATTTTGGTAAATTGCTTGACCCCCGCGTTGCCGTTTACCAACTTCAACCATTTTCTTCCGTCTTCTCAACTTCCAACTCACTCAGATTCCTCTCGCCTGAGCTTCCACTTCCACTTCCATGGCGAGGATCAGGAATCGGTCTTTACCCACCAGACGCTGCTTCTCCCATCTTTCCTATTTGCTCAACAGCCCCCGCCGATTGGTCTTCCTCTTTGGTGCCTTTCTTTGCGCCACTTTCGTCGTTTGGGATCGTCATGCTCTGCTCGCCGATCACCAGGTTGTTGTCTAATTGATCGTTCATCGGATTCATTTTGTTGATTTTCGACTTGTATTCTACATTCCACTTATTCGAGCTTTTTCCTACTTGCAGGAACAGGTTTCTAAATTAAACAGAGATCTAAGTCAATTGCAAAGTGCGGTAAGATGTTTGACAGCGCTTTAATTTCTTTGATTGAGATAAAACTTAGGTTGTGAGAAGTTTAAATGAACATTGCGACGTTTGATGATTTCGTATGGCAGACCGCTCAAAATTAAATTGTCTGGAAGCTAAAAGTTATTTTGTGGTAATATTTTTATTCCAATGACTGCATATGAAAATACTCGCCTGATGTTAAATTATACAGTTGGAAGATTTAAATATTAACCACGGCGGTTCCTTTGGAAAGAGAAGTTTGAGTTTCAAGAAGAAAGTTTCTATTACTAGTGATCCCCTCGATCGTCAGAGAAGTGAGAAAGTCAAGGAGGCTATGATTCATGCTTGGAGTTCATACGAAGCTTATGCATGGGGAAAAGATGAGCTTGAGGTATGACGTATGATTAATGTGAACAAGAATATTGCTCTCTGCTCACTAATCATTCTACGCATTTTAGGTCTAAATTGGGATTAGTGAGCTCTTATCATATAGAAGCGAATATACTAGTTGTAATGATTTCTCTTCCTTTTCTGTGGAGTACCAGCCACAGTCTATGACTGGTGTCGACAGCTTTGGTGGTCTTGGAGCAACCATAGTAGATTCTCTCGACACATTGTATATTATGGGTCTCCACCAGGAGTTTCAAAAAGCAAAACAGTGAGTCTACCAATTATTTCATTTCCACTTTTGTTAGATCAACTAGCTTTATTCCAGCAAAGTACAAAACTTGACAAGAAAAAGATGATTGCCTGAGAGTTTATAGAGGATCTTATATGGAAATAGATTTCATTTTATTAGGAGAAACAATCGTAAATTCAATTCGATGATTCCTACAGATTTATCTTATAAAATTTAGTTGTTTCTCTTTTAAAAATGGTATATTAATCCTTTTTCTTTCTTCATATTCGTTTTTCTAAATCTTGTCTGTGATATCTCTATATGTTTGTCTTTAGGCCAACTAGGTAGTTTCCATCTTTGGAATTTTACATCTTTAGATTTTTTGACAGGTGGGTTACAAATTCATTGGATTTCGACAAGGATCTCGAAGTCAGCGTTTTTGAAACAACAATAAGGTGGTCTCATTGGAGCTGACATGTTATATTCATTGTCTTGGAATGAAAAAAAAAATGATTCTAATTGTGTTGCCTTTCATGTTAGGGGAGAAAATAATATGCTACTCTTCTATTGTCTATAATTGATTTGATGCAAACCATTTTCTCACTCAGAGTCGTCGGTGGACTTCTTAGCGCATATGATCTATCTGATGACATAGTTTTTCTTAACAAGGCAAGAGATATAGCGGATAGATTGCTGCCAGCATGGGATTCACCTTCAGGGATTCCTTATAATTTCATTAATTTAGCTACTGGGAGGGCTCATAATCCTTCTTGGACAGGAGTAAGTTGTTTATTTCCACTGCAGCATTCAGCATCCTTAGAATTCTTTTGAGCCCAATCTTACGTTCTTAGGCTTTCTCCTTGCCTGCTGAGACACATCAAGCTATTTGCTTCTTTACTGATATCTGTGATAAATGTAATGACGACTTTGATTTTTGACCTGCGTTATTATAATCTTCGGCATGTCCTCTTTATAAAAGTTGTAATTTTCGATTGAAGAATAATGGAGAGAGATGGGTAGGAAAAATAAGATCACCATAAACACGTGGATTATGCAGTAAACTTCAAAAAGAGGAAAAAAGCCAAGGACTATCAAAATATATTACATGGAAATTTGTTACACTTACAGTTACATTCTCAGGAAGAACCATATTTTTTACCGAACAGCAGAGAAGTGTGGAGGAAAGACAAGTACTATAAAATAACACCATATAGCACAAGAGTTCATATTAAGGAACAAAAAAAAGAACTGCTAACATTCCTATCATAGATCCAAATCCCAAATACATAATAAACTCTATTAATTCTTTCCCGAATAAAAAAATTTCACCTTTTATTAACTCTAGAATTGCTACATTTCCATGTAAGCTTGCTGCACAAACTTTTTAATAATCACTGCTAAAGGTTGAAATTAAGTGACAGCTTGCAAAACTTAAAAGAGCAAGAAAAAGACTGCTGGAGAATTTTGATGAGATACAAACAAGGGTGGCTACCCCAAACATATAGCTATTTTAACTATTATTTTGTTCTTGAGCTACTGCTCTACTACAACAGCGTTGGGAGAGTTTTTGAGTTTGTTGTTTTCGCATTTCTACACATTGTGGTTGTATTAGATGTTATACAACTTTAGGAAACTCAGAACATGGAAAATATTTTCTTCCTTTTTTTAGAGTTATGATCCTCTAGATAACTGCCCATTTTGAATTGACCTTGTAATTATCTTTTACCCAGGGCAAGAGTGTTCTTGCAGATTCTGGTACAGAGCAGCTGGAGTTTATAGCTCTATCTCAAAGGACAGGAGACTTAAAGTATCAGCAGAAGGTTGTAGCCTGTTGGAATTCGTTTATTTACCTTAGTATCGAAGTTGTGCACACTCACTTGCAGAGAAACCAGGCATTGCCTTTCTCTGTTTTCAGGGTCAGGGTGGTTATTATTATTATGTGCTCTTCTAGAGGTGCACCTTGACACTCACCTAAACACTGGTCGCACTTAAATGCACTTTCAGTGCCTTATATGGCAAGCGAGCAACAAGCTATTTCTTTTTGATGTCCTAATTTTGTTTTTCAACAAGGGAGAGCAAATCTATCACTTAATTTTTCTGTTCTTTTGCCTTTTTCTATGGCAGGTCTAAACATATGAGTTTGATAACTCATGTGCTTAAAAGAGATATGTTTGGGGTATATTACATGTATTTTATTTGTACCTTCGGGTATATTATATTAATTTTTATGCAGATATCTTTCACTTAATCTAAAATTGTGTCTTACCCCTTATAAAACAGTGGTTCTATGGCATATACAATATACATGATCAACAAGGGCTGAGGTCGATTATAGCCATTAATGAATAAAGTTATTTTGAATTATATTGGCCAGTGGCATAATGATGACAGCCTCTGTAACATTTTAGGTGGAAAACGTCATAGCACAGATAAACAAAAATTTCCCAGCAGATGGTTTACTTCCCATTTTTATTGATCCCGAGGTTGGAAAAGCATTATCTGGCACAATCACCTTTGGTGCCATGGGTGATAGGTATTTGATTAAGAATTTTTGAGTTTGAAGAATTGAACTTGCATTTAACCTATTCATATAGATTGATCATATTTTCGATTTCTATGAGGTAGTTTTGATTGTGTCAAAAATTTTGTTCCAGTTTTTACGAATACTTACTCAAGGTCTGGCTACAAGGAAACAGAACTTCAGCTGTAAAACACTACAGGTAAGAAAGCACTTTTCCTTATGCTGTAACAGCGTATTCTTTGTAATTTCTACTTAAATCTGTGATGGGGGCCTGAGCCTGTCTTTTGATTGTGAAAAGGAACCAAAATTAATAATAACAGTATTTAATTGTTCCTTCTGTATTTACCTTTGATGTAAAACTATTTTCTTGTCAAGATCAAGCTCTTTTCTTGGAATTTGAATGCAGGGAAATGTGGGAGACTTCAATGAAAGGCCTTCTGAGCTTGATCAGGAAAACAACACCATCTTCTTTCACATATATTTGTGAGWAGGATGGAAATTCCCTGATTGACAAGGTGAATTATGGTAACTTTTTGCTAGTTACTCTTTATTTACTAATCTGAATTTTCTTCCAGATGTTCTCGTGGTCTTATGTTTTCCAATACTGAAATAATCCTGTGTAGATGGACGAATTGGCATGCTTTGCACCAGGAATGGTGGCTTTAGGATCATTTGGGTATGGTCCTGAAGATGCCCAAAAATTTTTATCCCTTGCAGAAGAGGTACTTTTAAATTTTAATGTCTAAAACTAGTCAATTTTATTCTCATTGTTCACGGCCTCTCTAATTCCAATTGTCTAAAAGTTGAGCTACCAGAATATACTGTCCAAGATCAATGTAGAGTATAACACCGTCCCATTAAAAGACTGTCTTGAGTCTTGACAGATTCATTCAATCATCAACTGGTGCAGTTATGCTCTAAATTAAGGAAAACAAATTAAGGAGTAATCCATGTTAGATCATGTCATCCCTTGCCTGTGCTTTTGTATATAACTGCGAACCTGTTCTGAGCTCAAGGCCATTTATACTTCAATCGACAAAGATTGGGTTGACTGGTTTACAGATATAGTAAATATATTGAAGTCTTCTTATTGCCTAATTTTTTGATGTAAAAGTATCATCCGTTTCTTGGGCACTATTCTGAAACTTTATGAAATTAATTCGCTTTGCAGCTTGCTAGGACATGCTATAATTTCTACCAGACAACGCCTACAAAGTTGGCTGGAGAGAACTATGTCTTTCGCCCTGCGACGGTACATTTACTGAACTATATAGAGAGAATAATTTGGTGTTGAAGTCGCTTGAAAGGAAGAGGTTTCAACTCATGAACGAACACTACTTTCAGGACATGACTGTTGGCACGTCATGGAATATATTGAGACCAGAGACAGTTGAATCGCTCTTTTACCTCTGGCGTCTCACTGGTAACAACACGTACAAAGAGTGGGGTTGGAATATATTTCAAGCATTTGAAAAGAACTGTCGCATAGAGTCGGGATATGTCGGACTGAAAGATGTAAGCATTTCTACCATAACTGAATTATAAATAATTGCATCATAAGCATTAGTCTATATTGGTAAGATGCTCCGACTAGAACCATCTCATTTAGTTGTGTTAGATCACAAGTTCATGTCAAGGTCAGTGAGTAGATCCTAATAGAAAGGTTGTGAACATTTTTCCAGTTTTAAACTGCAAATTAAACAGGTCTTCTGTCTCCATCTGCTGCTAACAATGCCACTCTCGGTTTGATTTTGTGATCACTTTCTTATAGGTTAACACCGGTGTGAAAGACAACAAGATGCAAAGCTTCTTTCTTGCAGAGACCCTCAAATATCTTTACCTGTTGTTCTCTCCACCCTCCGTTATACCGTTAGATCAGTGGGTATTCAATACAGAGGCCCACCCTCTAAGAATGAAGACCCGACTCGACAAGGAAGCTTCCGAAAGACAGTATCACAAAAACATGCCTAAAGTTAAGTTGTACGGCAGAAAGGTTGATCCAAGTGGAACTAATTTTACATCAATTTTAACTATGTAAGCCAGTCTGCCAAGTTCGAGGCGACGGGGACGTTGAGCATCTAGTTCTTTGATAAAGGTATTAGAGGTTACCTTATTGGCAAGCAACTATTAACATGCTTGTAGATTGGTGTGTTTGATAGTAACTTATATGCAATGCTGTATAGGTTATTGGCCAAGACAGAACAGTTGTTTGTAGCGTTTGAACATGTGATATAGCTAGCAGGCATGCATGGCCCAGTAAAGTTTTGGAAGAATGGTTTGTGTTTGTGTTTGTGGTTTGTTTAGCTTCATATAACCCCTCTTGTGAACAAGTTCTTCAAATTGGGGTACCTGAAAAAGTTTCGCATTAATATTTCAATCAGTCTATAACGGATCAGGAAGAAAGTTTATAACGAAATAAAATGAATGCTCTGCTTTAAGATATCTACAATTCTTTTGGAAAAGTAATCCAACTGTAGGACTATGTTTTGTGATTTTACTACAATTGTCGTCTCTTTTATGAACTTAAGTTGCCATTTTTCTTTAAATCACAAGTGGCAATTACCCACATACTATATAAAAATATATATATTAATTTTTACTTTGAATTCAATTTGTTTAGTCCAGACAATTAATTCTGCTCATATTGATCAACAGTATAAGTCAAAAATAAGAAAATAAAGGCAGAAAACTTACTGTTCAGCTCACCTAGATAATCTCCCAGCCTGAAAACAAGGTCACATCACATTGTACTGCACTTTACCTCTCTCTCTCTCTCTCTCTCTCTCTCTCTCTCTCTCTCTCTCTCTCTCTCTCTATATATATATATATATATATATTATATAAGAACAAAAAGTCAGAGTTTTGATCTATAAGTGGGGGAGGTTCTTTAGGATCATATAACACTTTTTTTCTTTTCCTTATATAAATCTTCTAGAACCTCATCAAATTTTAAAGACGAAAAAGCAGTTTTCAAAACACGATATTAATTTTTTTTTAAGTTGAATTTTAGTTAAAATATTGAATTTTTATGCAGAAATGCATGCAAACTTATATATGTCTCATGCCTCGTCGTCTAAAATATTCTCTTTCCATAAAAGTAATTAGCCGGAGAGATTAAACTCAATCTTCTTTTGAGTTATTTAACGCAATTTAGAATCCATTTGATAACATTCTTGTTTTTGTTTCTTTATTTTTAAATGAAGAAAATTGTATTGCATGGTTTCAATCTCAAATAATTCAAATATGATAAAATAATATTTTTATTTATATTTTGAAACACATTGGAAACGGGAACAAGAAAAGAGAATCGTATTTTGGTTGTTTCCAAAATTTCTATACAATTGTAGAATGTTTCCCAAAACACGAGAAACAAGAAACAAAATTAGTTATAAAATACTTAGATTTTTTTAAGAAAATTAAAAACTAGAAACAAGAAACGAAAAGGTTACCGGCCTTAGTTTCCTTTTTGTCAATTTTTTCTCCAACAGTAATTTATACATAATAGAGAAAAAAGGTTCTCTCTTTACACATATTAGGAAGTGGGAAAAGATAGAGAAACGACAAATGTTCTTACTTTATTTCAAGCACAAAAATGGCAAATATGTATTCCTTAAGTGTGTACCCCTAAATCCTAACCATTTGAACATAGCTCAACAGGTAAAGATACATATTTCTAACATTATAAGTTCAAATTTTCATTCCTAGTGTTGTATTAAAAAACTCAAAACCCAACGCAAACACAGTACAATGGACTTAAATAAGGAGATAATAAATAAGCTTAACTATAAAAATAGAAAAACAAAAACAAAAATGCCATCAAAGGAAAGGAAACTGCCCTGCATAATTTTATTTCACCAACAACATTCATGATCATGATTCATGAAAGAGAACTAAATCAAGTAATTGACGAAACTAAAAGTATTTGAGAGTGATTATTATTTTTCTTAAGAAGTGGGTTGGGAGGGTGTCTTTTTAGTACAACAAATTGAGGTATGAGTATTCAAACGAGTAGATGTCAATTACTACTAAGTTATATTCCCGTTCATGTGGGTCAAAGAGATTCGAAGCACCGTAAATGAAAAATAAAAATAAAATGGAGTAGAAATTTGATACATTAAGATGGTACACAGATCAGGCATTTGGTGGAACTGGATATGTAGAAAGAGAGCGAGGCAGGATTGGAATGGCAAAAGAAGTCTCCAACAGAACCCTATGTTGATATGACTCGGGATATGCTACAGCTGCTTGTGCTTCTATTACATCTTTCAGCACCTTTCTGTACCATTTCTTCATCTTCTTCACCATGGCTAAGCATCTAAGTTTCACCCATCTCACTCTTATCTTCCTCACCATCCTACCAAGCCGCCCCGGCCCCGACCCTGACCCCGGTCCCCCGAGCCTCGCCACCGGCATTCGTCGCCTCCGACGAAACTGGATCCCCCGACGTGCCGCGCACCGCAGCCCGGGGCCATTTTCTGTCTCATAACCTTCACCCATCTGGCTTTGACAGTGAAAGAGATGGAAGAGATTTATGTATGAGATAGAGAGGCTGATGAACTCAAATTTTGCATATAACATGTGCACTGCAGTTGCTAGGCTGTTTGCTATATAAATATAAACATCATAATTTACAATATCATATACATATTCATATATATGGCCTTTCATCTGGGTTACTGTATCTTTTTGTTTTTAGTAAGAGCCAAGTTTTGATGTCGCCCCTTTTGGTCTTCTAATCATATTGGATCAGGGGTATTTTAGTCATATTTGATGAGAGGTCTCAGGTTCGAACCTTATGAGAAAGCTTAATAAAAAATTCTTGATGTCTCACAGGTTGATACGGGGGATTAAAGCTTTGCCTTCGAAGAAAAGAATACACGTCAATTACCACTAAACTATATTCATATTCGCAAACAGGACCAACTTTAATCTATGTAAGTCGTTTTTTATATATATTATTGTTTATGCATGGAACCTTATTTTAACTTATTCTTTATTTTTCAACTTTTATTTTCTAATTGATGTTGATCGGTATGCATGTCAAGTGGACCTTAGTGGAAGAATCAAATGGTAGATCATTATAAAAAATATTGGAAGAAAAAAGTTTTGATTTAAATTGTAGGTCCATGAGTTAGTCGAGAGTTGGATCACATGAATTACCTACATATTATACTCCAACTTAACTTTGAATTTTGAAGTCCATTCAGATTGGTTTTAAATTCTACTGGAACTTGGTAATTGAAACCTATTTTTATTCGAATAAAAAAAAAAGATAAGAAACAAAAAACAGTTACCGAACATCTGTTTTAAAAAGAAAAATAATTTAAAAGAAATAAGAAAAAGAGAAAAGAAAAAACCTTAATTATCAACAATAATGAAGGGATAAGATAAAGAATGAATTAATTTGAGACTTAGAACATCGTTAAGTAATTACTAATACAATATAAAAAAAAAAGGTTGAATTATTGAGGTTGGATGGAACTTTTGAGTGACCCACATGGTGATGTGATGCAACATATATAATATAATTCCCAATTTCCTTTATAAAAAATTTATGGGAATATATTATGTCATAAGGGCATACTTGGAAATAACTTTGTTGTCTCTTTCTTTCTTCTCATATATATATATATATAATATATATATTTTTTATATTTTTTTTTCTTCCTTGGAGAATACTCTCTCTTCTCTTAATTAGCTCAGTTGTGAACAAATCTGATTTCAAATCTCATGTTCTTAGCATAAAACAAAGGGCTTGGCTTGGAGAGATGACAATGGTTTGTTTAGCATAATTGGAAGATTGGGAAAGATTGTAATGCACAACATATTTTGTTTTATATTCTTTTTGTCGTAAACAATTTTGTAATTTTTATAGCAACCATCCATTTAGGTCAAATAAATGTTCAATTTAAGGCATCCAACTCTTTGAATTAAAGATCACATGATCTATTTTCTAACTCAACCTTTTCTTTTATACATGTTGAAAATGAGTAAAATGTGTTTGATTATTCCTATTGGAAATATAGAATCGAAAGATCTTGCAGAACAAAAAATAATACTAAGTAGCGAAAAGCGTCTTGATGTTGCTATGGAAGACCATGACGCTGGTTTGAGGCATAACTTCACATTTGGAGCGTCATGTGGCTGGTTTGGAGGACCATGACACTCGCACAAGTTAAAAAGGTGGAGAAAAAAAGTTTTTGATTTTTTGTTTCTTTTAAACTTAGGTAAGTTGGTAGTTGGATATTATAATTAGAGGAAAAAGTCAGCAGATCTTTCCTTCCATGCAAGGGTCGTATATATATTGTTTGAGATTTTGGGAGAGCTTTGCGTATAGTGATTCATGAGTCTTTTATTTTAGAGAATGGTGAGAGAAATCATTCTTGAGTAATTGCAAACTCGAGTACTATTTCTCTTTGACATTTTAGTGAAACTTGTAATAGTAGTTGAGAATTATTACGATTCATTATTTTTCTGGTTGCTGGCAAGTTTTAAGTTGGTTTATCTATTGTTTTTACATGTTGAGCGCCAGAGAATTTGCCACTCCGTTGCATATTCGAGAGGTAACAGTTAGCCCTTCAAATTTCTTTCAATACAATAGTTATAGAACAAGTCGTTCGTTTTATGGGATAACTTCGGCCTCGAGCTCGAGGTTTTCAACACAGCATTGATTTCTGTTGTGATCAATCAGAGGTTGGATTTCATTCTCATAATTATCTTTTTTATTAACTCAGATAATGAACGAGGGAAAGAGTCAATTTCTGTCCAAATTCCTTCCAAAGCTGACCTAAATTTATTCTCCCTTTGAATTATTTGATGGGGATCGAAAAAAGGAGAATAAAAGCATCCACATATCACTTTAGGGTATTCTCAAAATTGACCTAATAAATTTTACGATTCGGACAACACCATATAGAGTATATTAATTCTGTGTCCCTCATTTATATTTAGGTTGTTGATTTTTTTTAGATAATTTTTTTAGTTTAAACTTGAGACGAGTTTGAGTTAGAACAATTAAAAAAAAAGTCAATGTCAAACTTGAAATTATATTTACCTTATTTTTATATTATATTGTGCTCCCTGAATGAAATTCCTAGATCTGTCACTCCTCTACATCACTGGATTTCATAGACTTGAAACTAATTTTTTTAATTTTAAATTTATAATATTTGTTATAATTTTTTAAACAAAACTTATATATCAAAGAGAGAGGGCCAAACAGTCACAAGTGACCAGACAAATTTTAGAAATCAAAAGCACAAGCCCATAAAGAAGTTTTTTTGTAATGCACTCTAATCAATTTATATAATATATGATATAGAAGAATCTCACCTCAATAATTTGGCCATTTGCATATTATAAAAGATATTAAAACCCAACCACATTTAATTCCATGGAAAAAAAAGTGATCAATTTGGAGCTTAAAAATGGAATACCTCGGCCCAACTTTTTTTTATGTGGAGGTAGGAGATTCAAACTCGCGATCTTTTGGTGGAAGATAGATTTCTTAATACAACTTTGTTACCAGATCCAAGTTACATATTCTTCTAGCTTTGCATATTAACCATTACTTTGGATACAAAATTTTTGTATTTGCAAAGGGAATGCAAATAAAGTCTCACATTGGTTAGGGAATAGAGCCTAATTATTTATGGTATATAGATGATGATAATTATCTCTAGGTATGGGACGTTTTGGTGAAACGAAGAGCAAAGAAGTGAATGTTATGTCTAAAGCGAATAACATCATACAATTGTAGAGATACTGTTGTCTTTAACAAAAATCTCATTTATGATCAATTGCAATAGTAATAACGTTGATCATATATGTCCTCAAGACGTAGATATCTCTACTATTTCTTTTTATGTAGACTTTAACCGATACACTAAACTAGTGAAGTTTTTGCGAAAAAGTAAAGAATTTTGTGAGATATAATTTGACAGGATTAGATTTTCCTCATCTTTCCACAATGAGAAACAAGCAAAAATGTAAGTTTGAGATTCTAGATGGATGCCACTTGTCAAAAGAAAAATTTTATTTAGTAAGTATGGATTATTATTATTATGATTATTAAATGATAGTATGAGATTATTTACTTTAGAGATAAGCTTACCTGATTTGATTTGATTGTTGGTTTCTTATTTTAAAACAAATCCTTATACTTTATTGTATATTTAAAAAATTTTTGGATCCAAACAAATATATGACTACATCTATCATTTTAATTCATAGCTACTCTACTAACATATTTTATCGATTAATAACATTGATTGTCTATGCAGACCCATACTTTTTAGGAAAATACTTGACTGGCCAAATCTTGTTTTCGCTACCATTGAAAATTTGACCATTCATCAATTTTTATAAAAAAATCTCAGTTTTTGTATTTCTCTCTTTTAGTTGTTAAACATTTCATAGGGATAAGGACAAAATTGCTCCTCAAAAGTAAGGAGCAAGTATTTTTCTATTTTTTTTATTAGGAGGGGAGAAAAAAAAAAAGAAAGACGAAAAAAGCTTGTCGCTTTTAAATTACCTTGTCATTAAACCATGACTTGTTATGGATGGACCTGATGGGGTATCACAGATCAAGTTGAATCACTCGTTTGTTTTCTTTCTAGTGAATGAACTTGAATTGCTTTGACAAATGACAATAATGGTGATTGATTTGTGCAATATAATTTTTGTGAGTCACTAGTTCTTTAATTATTTTGTCATTAATTGCTTACTTGATTGGAGAATGACCTTGATGGGGTGCCACACATCAAGTTGTGAATCACTCTTTTAATTTTTCTATGCAATAATTTTTTTTTAGTACTTGTATGTAATAATTGAGAAATGATAATGATAAATTTTATATTTTTATAACTTATTATGTACTCAAATTTGAAATTTATAGCTTCAAATATTCTATATTTATTCTTAATTATTTGCATAAAAAAGTTTCCTTCAATTTATTGCTAAACTTTTCTATTGCATTTAATAGAATTATTACATACCACCAATATACAATATACTTTTGCGTTAAGCAATGTCTATCAAGTCTATAGAGTAATACAAGATTTGAGATCTTTTTTAAAAAAAAATCAAGATTAAATTATGGGAAAAAATAAAATCTAAAAAGATGTACTAAGGGTGTATTTGGGAGTGGCTAAAATCACTTTTATTACGGTAAAAATCACTTCTCTTTTCATTATGTTTGAAAAATTAAAAAAAAAATTGATTTTATGAAAGTTTAAAATTACTTTAGATTAATTTTTAAGGTATCACTAAATAGTGATTTTAAAAAATCAATTATATTTAGGCGTGTTTGGGAGTGATGGTGGTTTTGAAAAAATAGATTTAAGTATAAATTGATTTTCCAAAATCACCCACCAAGTGAAACTTTTTTTTTAGTACAACATTTAGGAGTGGAAGATCGAACTCACCACCTCTTGGTTGGAGATACCTTAAAATCAATTTAAAGTAATTTTAAGCTTTTCGTGAAAGRAAGTGATTTTAATAACAACAAAAGCAGTTTGGGCAAAGCATATCAAGATTGATAGATTACATCTCAAAATCAATTGGGAAAAAAATAGGAGTAGTCATGTCTATTATAAATCTTTGTTAGATATCTTATATTTTCAATATGAGGTCCTTAACATATCCATCATGGTTTGTGGCTTATCGATCTTTACTGAATCCCATTTTTTTGGACCGGACTAGTTGCAGTCAAAAGATTATAAATGATCAGTAATTTCAATGGGTAGAATAACCCTTCCCAACTAACTACCACAAATCCGCTTTTAATCGATATATTTGACAAATTAAAAAATTAATTCTGAAAGTTTGAAATTACTCTAAATTAATTTTTAAAGTATCAATTATGCTTAAATCTATATTTTCAAAATCAATTATTTTTCCGGTGACTCCCAAACCCTCCCTAAATCTGTTTTAATTACATTACCACTCAAAAGGGGTGAAAAATGAAGGATCAAGTTTGGTCTGTTCATGAAGGCACATTGATGATTGAACACTCACCAACTAATAATCCTGCACACCTTTAATTTTATTAAATCCATCTAACCTAGTTTCCAAACTCTCAATGATCGATTCTGTTAGGTCACCAATTTCAACAAATCCCCCTTTTTCATCGGATTCAATTTTCCCTTCTCAAAATCTCTCGGAAAATAAACCCAAATCGAGAACAAAATGGCAGAGATCAAGATGTAGCAAATTTAATTAAGCCTTATATTTGACATTGAGCATCATCAATTATTCCTAATCATCGGTTTCTCGGGAAAATTTTTGAAGTATTTTCGTATATGATTTTGTAAATCTCAACCAGAGAGAGAAGTGAAAGAGGTGCGGGATGGAGCGAGAGAGCGGCGGCGGATTGTCGGAGAGTCCAGACTGCGGCGGAGGATCTGCGTCATCGCCGCTATGAGATGGGGCGTCGGGTCCGGCGGCGGTCCGGCGGCGGCGAATTTGCTGCGGAAGCTCATGTGGTTGGCCATGGCTTGGGCGGTGGTGATAAGTTGGCCGGACTTGAGAATCTCGTCTTGAACCGCCTCCGAGCAGAGACCGCAGATCCATTTTCCGGCGAATCGGCGGCGGATCCGCTCGATGTAGCCCGCCGTGCACTCCTCCGTCAGCCCACAGCACTCGCATTTCGCCAATTCAACTTCCATTTTCCCGATTACCGTGATCGTAACACCTTAATTTCCAAGAACTAGACCATAAGTTTCAGAGAAAATTGAAATTGCTCTGTTTTGTTCTGTTCTGCGAAAACGAAAACAATTATTGAGATTGGGAATTCATAAGGCGATCCATAAAATTTCAGAAACTTCAGAATGAAATCAGAATAGAAAGATTACCTTGGATTTAGGTTTTTTTGAAGTAATTCTGTGTGTTTTATCTTTCCTTTTTACATTCTCCTTCTTCACCAGAATCTTTGTCTGCAACTCTAATACGAGACGTCAAAAACATTTCAAAATAGAGACGAAAGAACAAAATAATTAAGAACTTTGACAAATTTTTAGTTTCTCTCTCTCTCTCTCTGCAGAGGAAATAATTTGACAAAATTTGAGAGAGAAAAGCCAGGGCAATGATTGATGGTTTTAAAGGGGGTGAACTGCAGTGTAATCCTTGTTGGCATTGCTGTCAGTGAATCCTAGCCGTTGATTGCTGCATTTGCCAGCAAGGAACAATTGATCTGCCCATTATATGCTACTTCATTAAACTTACCAATTTCAACTCTAAATTAATCAAATGATATTCAACAAAGAACTTGACTCGCCAATTTGGCGACCCGCAAACAACATATAAAGATACGTCGACAGTTACTTCATTATTCTAATAATCTATTAAATGTAGGAATCAAAATGATTATTTTATTGAATGTTTGGGATTGAAGTCTACCTTTTTCCAAAATTCAAGAAATAGCATAGGATCTAGAAGTTATTTTAATTATTAAACATAAAAACATAATTATCATTTTATAGTTCAACCAATATGTGGTGGGGAATTGGATTTTAAACCTCAAGAAAGATAGTCAACATGATTGCAGCTTTAAAAAAAAACAAAAAACAAGACTTTTCTACTCAATTATAGTATGAATTGGCTGCCGACCTGAGCCTAACCCGACTAGTAAGACACTAATCTCTGATCAAAAGGTCGTGAGTTCGAATCCACACCTCCAACATGTTGTACTAAAAAATGCTACTAGATTGGTTTATATATCCATTTTGGTCTCTCAACTTTTAAAGAGTAATTACTTTCGTTCTCACTATTATTCTAACGCGTAATGTCCACCGCCCACCCACACATTTGTTGAAGAGTATATATATGCTCACTTAATAACTTGCTTAATTATCAAACTTTTTTTTTAGTAAAAACAATGATAAAGTGAAATTTTGAATCTCCTATCGTCAAAAAAGTCATTTGGTGTCTGCAGAATTATTCATACTCATGTTAGCACATAATACATCTTCAAAGTCATCATATAATTATACATTTTTTACCAAGATTAAAATAGCAGATAAGTTTTAAAGTTTTAAAGTTTTAAGTAAAGCAATAGAATTTAAACTAATCACAAACAGTGTTGTGGAAGTATCACTCTCTCTATTAACGTTATAATTTTTTTTATAGATAATTCTTTAATGCTATTAACACCCAAATTATTCTTAAATTGATATTGCTCAAGCAGAAAGATCATTCTTAAATGATGTAGCACACATGAAATAGAAGTAATATCTACATTTCAGTAGTATTGAAAATTTTATCATTGCAATTTCTTTACTAACTAATTAAGGCTACCTATGTTGGAATAGGTGCTTAATTTATTCACTCTTTTTTTAGAGGGAAGAATTTTGTGGCAGACTTGTTTCTTTTACTGTTTTGTAGAAAATTTGTTAAAAAATTTAATGCCAGGACAGTCAGAATTCAATTAAAAAATGTCACCTCAACATGTCACGGCATTCCTCAACATGCCACGGCATTTTAGACCATTTAAAACTATTTTCAAAGACTAAACTAAAGTATTCATGTACTAAGAAAAGAAAACTAAAGTATTCCTTTCGAAATTTTAAGGACTAAATAGACACTAAACTCAAAATTCAAGGAACCAAAATTGCATTTTCCCGTATATTTTATCTCTCCAATCATCCTTTAACAGTCTAGTTTAAAACCTAAATACTTTCACTTATTAACATTACATATTAATTTACATTTTTTCATGTCGAAATAACAAGTTGATTATCAAATAAAATCATAACACTCTATAATTCACCATAAAGTTTAAAAGAAAAAAAGAATCTCATTCGAACAATATTTATATCATATGTATGTGTTTCTATAATCTATATCCAAAGTAAAAGAAATATTTCTCAAGACAGACCTTAAAATAGCAATTTTGAATCACTTGGGCAGCTATTCATGTCAAACACTAATTACAAAAGTCCAGTTTGCAGGTTCAGTGTTATTTTTCGGTTGCTTCTTCTGGAATAAGACAGGCTACAAGTTGTCTAACAACCAGCAAATAAACCTTGGAAGAGAAGCAGATCAAAGAATCAGCAGCTTTGAGAAACTGAAAGATCTTTGCATCAACAATAACAACATTCTGAAAGCAGCTTGCCTTGTGTTGTGTCATTATACTCGAAAGGACATTGAGCTCTGCCAACAAGTAATTACCTCGTTCAATGGAAAATTCTTGTTTTTAAGCAAATTTGTTTTCAAAATCAATTGGGGTAGGGCAACAAATCCTATTCTGTACAGCAGTGCTGAAGAAAATGTGTCAGATTTCTCTATAAAACTACCTCTCCACCCCATGAGTTTGACTATAACAAGTCTCCTTTTTCAAATTCTTTAATTAACTTTTCAATCTGTCTTCTGTAAGCTGGCATGTAGTGGTCACTTATCATTGTCTGTGACAATCTGAGTTTGCTGTAGAGTGATCTTGGTGTAAGGAAAATACCAATATTGGACTCTGCTGATGGGCTATTGCTGGACGTGGAGCTGCTGTCGCTTTCGCAATCAACGGCATCTGATTGAATATCGACAATGTGCATGATCTTCCCTGCAGGAAAGAATCTGTGTGCTTCCTTCATTTCAGACACAGACCCGTCCGACTCTCCTACTTCTGCCATAGCAGCAGCTTCTTCTTCCCTTATTTCCTTGGCCACATCAGTCTCACTCTCATCATAAAGTTCATGCTCAAGTTGCTGCCATAACTCAACTTCCGTCATTTGTTCATGTTGAATATGGCCCATGAGGGCTTGACCATCATCAGGCTCCTCTGCTATACCATGAGGATTTATCTCCTCCGAATAGGAACATTCAATTTCATTAGTCCACTGAATCCCTGTAGCTGAAGATTCAGGAAGTTCAATGGCTTCAACAGTTTCGTGAGGGGGTGATCTAAGTGGCCCACAGGATTCCGTTTTTCTTGGAGATGACTTTGGAGAATTTCCACCTTCTTCCGCCACTGAGTGAGAAGTCATGGCTCTACGGCGTGGGCCTATGCATGACCAAGATGATAAATGGAGTGAAGGTCGTGTCCATGCTGCCTGAGCCATGGTCTGGCATCTCCTCATCACAACCTGCGGAAGTACAGAACACAATAACATATAAATTTAATTATTATACACAAGACACGGGAATTAACCCGACATAACACCTTCCAAGAATATTTAGGGCCGTTTATTTTCGAGAAATTGAAATACATGTCCACCCCTTCCTCCATGTATTGCTTGACGTAAAACGTGGATTTATTTCTGGACATCTGACATCTTTATATGACTATGAAAGATGAGTTCATCCGTTTGTTTCTAAAAACATTGCATGAGGATGCCTAAGAACATCCTAAGATGCCTGAGCATCTGCGAGTGTTTCGGTATCCATCTCACTGGAATCCAAGATTACTGCAAAACAAATGGCCGCTTATTGGCAATCGCATACCTTGTTTATTTGAAGGCTAAACTAAAATCATGAGGTCCTAAAGCCTAATCATTATCCAAACGGTTTCAAGCCGCATTAGGTTTCAGTCAGCTATGAAGGAGAAGGCGAGAAGAACCAAATCACATCCACTCAAAGTTTCTGTCAAAGTCCAGATTTACTAAAATTATTAATACGTAGCAATCACAAGGGTACAATGCGTATTGCCATTACCTGTGTGCCACTAGAGACTGGTCTCAGAATTGCCCCTGCACCAGCAACTTTTTCTCTAGCACTGGCCATGGATGGGAGACGGGATCCCAATGCAGAAGCAGAACGGTAAACAGTGCTAAGAATTCGAGTGCGCTCAATTTGATTTCTCAGATCATTTACCCAGGCAGAAGCAGTCACCTATAACAGAAATTTCAGCGGCTTCAGCAAACGATTGGAGGGAAGTGCTTAAGTTAACTAAATTTCATGCCTCTTCCCTACATACATAATGTGTTTGTGTGTATATACACACACACGCATGTGTATTACCTACAGGCAACCTATTGTTTTAGTAATATAACCTATGGATGACCCCTTTAAGTGCAGAAGAAATAACGTGCTGGTTGTACACAGACATTTTCCAACTTTATAAATCTTAATAGCCAACCTTTTTCATATATCCATAAGAATTCTCAGCAAACCAACTCTACTAGGCAAAAATGTTCAAAAGGAATACGTGCAATTTTTGGGGGAGAACAAGAAATGATAAAATGAACCATAAATATTCACTACTAAATTCTAACTCAAATTTTCTTTCCCCAAAAGATAAAATATAATTTGAAAATCTTCAGAGAAAAAGACACTTAATTCATGGAGTAGTCACCTCTTAGATAAACTTAAAGCAAATAAATTTGTTTAATAATTAAATGGATTTGTAACATACCTCAGCGCGCAAGTCATCTACTGAAGCAGCTGAGAAGGTCGGCACCAAATCAGCTCCATTAATAACAGAAGTGATAAATTCATTGCCTGATTCTGCTAGTTCCCATGTCATACAAGCAGCTGCAGAGGTTACAAATATTCAGTAACGTGATACTTGATAGCTTCATAGAAAGAAATAAGAACATCATGTCCAAGCACAATGCCCATAGTCAAAAACAACCCAGAGATACCAGCAAAAATAATACAAACCTGGGGCAAATGTAACACAAGAAGTGATAGATAATTCCTTCTGCTCTCTTAAAATATAAGTTAGAAGTGCAGCTGTTCCTCCACCCAAAGAGTGCCCCACAACCTATTAGAATCCAACACAAGATTATTCCATCAAGCTTCCCTTATATTTTTATTGGTTGCAAAGCATCACGGTAAACTAACAAGAAATGTAAAACCTTAATATTATAACCAGAATATTGACCAAGTGCTTTCAAAAGACAAGGAGTAGATAGCTTTGCAATCCAACGAGCAGCTGCAACCATTCCACAATGTGCATATCCTAGAACTAAATTGCTAACCCCTCCCTCATGCACAACACTATGATGGAATGGCACCACAGCTCCAGTGGCAGCTGTAAGAGTGTCTTTGATACTGTGTGTTCCACGAATCAACAGAAGAATACATTTTGTTGTATGGTCTACTATAATGGTAAAAGCAGGCTTCAAAATCTGCAATCATGGATAGATGTGATAATGTTAAAGATAAATTAAACACAAAAGTGAGGGCGAGTATTAGAATATCTATTTCAATAGAGAGTGATTTATCCAAAGTTCATCATGACTTACTCCTGCTTTTGGTTCCTGAAGGAGAACATTTTCCTTAGAAAAACCAGTCTCTTCTAGAAACAGCGGAAATGGCTTTTTTGAGAAGTGCCAGCACAAAGTCAACAAATGCAAGAGGTACTTCAGCTCAGAAATTATTTCAGTTCCCTCAAGCTGAATACTGCCTTCATTGCCAAATACACTGCCTACATGTAAGTTTCCCTGCACATTGATGAAATACCATCAAAGACCAAACCAGCAACATTTGCCATTGATTTGAATAGTTCAGATGAAGCATTATCTTCTTATATTGAGGATTTTTTATATAAAGTAAACAAGAACTCATTGATGTCTGAAAAGTGGCAATAAAGAAAAAGGATATATCTTCCTTTAGAAGTATTACAACAGAGTACCCCAACAAAAAGAAATCTTCTTCAAGGAAATTACAACAGCATCCCCTTTAAAACTACTTCCACTCTAAAATATGCACATTGTACCCTAAAAATAACATCCCCACCCTCCCAATTCTACAAACCACATCCGATCAACAACTTCATATGGAATTGATCAAGCTAATAGCTATTATCTTCCTCCTTAATTCAAATTTCTCTAATCACCACTAAAGCAAGACTCTAAACTGATTGATCCTTTTGATAAATACAAGATTAAAAAAAAACTGAATTTTCTCCAGTAATCCACCATACCCACCATAAGAAACGAGAAAATTTTGAAGAATAACTCCTGGTTTGTTTTGAGAAGGTGAAACTCCAATATTTCCAATGTCATTTTTCTCCAAACTCAACAAGAAAGCATCCCAACCACCATAACATAAGCATTTCCGAGGAAAATTTGATAAAGCATCCTACCTTTTCCCTTAAAACCAAAAACTCCAAGACCCTTGGTATACCAAGATAATATAATCAACTCACCTTTTTTCTTCTTCCAGAAAGTCATACAAATAGACCACAAATAGATAATATAATAAAAATATACATGTTTATAGACCACAAAATAGAAGAATTTAGGCCTTCCTTTACCTCTAAGTAGATATATTAAAGATAACAATAAAATTCAACTAGAGGATAATTGCTCATCATATAAGATTTTGCGTATTTAGAGGAATGAAACCAAATTAAGTGAAGACCAGTAGACCACTATTATCGTGTACACCAAAAGTGATAGAAAACAAAACTCACACTTCAAAGCAGATACACCTTTAAGGAACCAGATTAAATATCAGTACCATCATTTTTGAAGGAAGACATAGTGAAGGAAAAAAACCAACCAGCCTGTTACATTACAATTTACATATAATAGGCTACATTTAATACCTTAAAAAACTACAACCATCCAAAAGCTCCATACCTGTCTCTTTAAGAGAAAGTTAATTCCAAATGCCAAATCCCCAATGGGCCACTTTCCAAGAGTCTCCGAGTACGTAAACCTAAGGGTCTCTGATAATGTTGAAATTGTCTCAAGCCATGTAGCAGGCGCTTGAATCAGTCTATGGGAAACTCGATCACCTCCCAGAAGAGCATGACTGGAAGTGTCATTACTATTGACATCTCCATCCCCTTGATCTCTGCTTGACTGCAATTTACGGTTCAATGTATAATATAGAAGTGCAGCAGCACCAGCAGCCGTGGCCATAGTTGCAGTTGCCATGAACTTATAATCCCTAAAGCATGAGTAGTAGAAAACAAGGTAAAACAATACGTTTACAGAAGTAAAAGCCCCTGAATTTCACAAATTTCCCAATCCCCAGACCCATGCAATAGGATCAGTTAATGATACAGAAGTTCAACTGCACGGACAAACAAAAGACAAAACTAGAGCTTTCAACTTCAACTCTGCTGATGAACAACAAAACCACAAAATTTCCCTAAAACGTGTCTATTATAAGCCGGTAGCCCACATTCGCATTCAGCAGGAGTAAAATTCATAGGGTCCGAAAGAAATAGATAGCCAAGAACGTGCTTTCTTCTCTTTCACATATTTTCGACGCAACCCAAGAGTTTACGGTTTAAACGACCAACATAGTGCCAATACCGAAACTAAATTGGAGCTGAACTTCCAAAATAAAATAGAAACCCAGAAGACATCTGAAAGTCTAGCATAAAAAGGCATATTTCAGCGAAGTTCAATTACACACCTGTCTCAGTGCAAAACAGAAAAACCCCACAAAAAAAAAAAAGAGGGAAATCGCGAATTTTTTAATCATATACCGAAAAAGCAAGATCATTCAAATGCGTACCGGAAAAACTACGATTCAGCACCGGAGTTTGATATCTTGGATTGTGCCACGAGGCTAAGAAAATTCTTGACCCCAAGCGTAACAGCTTGCTTCTCAATGGCTTCAGAGGAGGGGGCAAAAACTTACGAACGATTTCCAAGTTTATGCAATAGAATTGAGGTTTTTGGGGTTTCGATCGCTGCTTTCTCCGGAGCAGTTTAATTGATTCGCGACGAAGCAAAATAGGAAGTTTCTTAGTTTCGTTACTATATTTCTCAATTACACGCGGCAATATTTTCCTCTTTTTCCAAAATAACACGCGGCAATTTGTAATGAACCAAACCGACGTTGGAGGACAACGTTTCTAGTAAATACAATACACCAGGAATTTTATTTTAGTTAAGAATTAATACAAATTGAACAAAAATTAAAACTGCCTCAAAAAAAAAAACCAATAATGATACATGCAATAATAAGATTTTTTTTTTTTTTTGAGTTCAATATGTAATCAATTATTAATACTTTATTATCGTAAATATGATTTTTTTTAAATATAATTGTAATTACTACAAAATTATCTTCATCTATATGTTTTTATTTTTTATCCTTTTAAAAAAATGATTTGTCCAGATCGTCAAAAATTCATTTTTCTAATGGATGATTAAAGGAAATAAATACTCTAGTTTTGCCGATACTTCTGAAAAGCTGCACACAAAAAAGAAAATTACAAAAATGTAATTACCAAGTTTCCCAAGAGTCTCGTGGTATGGTATGGACTATAGAATAAACAATATCAGTAATATTTCAACAATTTTATCTACAAAATTCAAAAACGTATTGGTAGCAGAAGAAATACGTATTTTCAATATTGGTAACACGAATATTGAAATAAACAAAAGTCTGGATATTATAAAATGTTGGATTAGCAACACAGCATAGAAATAAAGAAAAAAAAGGGTCCAAACTCAAAACTAAACAGCATAATGACCTTAGAAACGTCTACAGCTACACAATGGAACCAATTTAAGGATGATGGAAACGAGTGAACCTGAACATAACTCAACTGGTTAAGACATTTACTTTAGTCGTGGGTTCAAATCCATACCCCACGTGTTTAAAAAAAAATGGAGAAACGGGGAGGAACAAACAAGGCAGCATTTCTTCCAGATTTTGTGGCAGTGGCTTTTATGCTCAAAACAAACACACTAATCTCAAGACTCAAACACACTAATCTGATACAAAGAGCCCGTTAAAGAGCATTTCGGCTCCATTCAATTCAGTCACGTTCACTTATCGCAGTCAAATGCTCGTCGATCTCCTCGGTTGTCAACACTCTGAACACAGGATTGTCTTGCCTCATCACTCCAACCTGTTCATGTAAAATTATTCAACAATAATATTACTGTAACGTTTGTACAATAATTGAGTTAACGATTATTGAGAAGTATTTGGAATGCCAAGTACTCAATCTCATGTCCTTTACATGATCTTACAAAGTAGAGTAATAATTGGAATTTGGAGCTATTAGGAGTAGTAATGAGTGCAACCCTTCAAATGATCCTAAGACTTAAATGTAGATATCAACAAATAAATAACAAAGATCATACAACAAGCTTGTTAAAATTGCTTGAATTAGATTTAAAACGCTAAAAGCTCCTTAACTGAGTTATAAATCATTATTATTTGTATCTGTGTTCATATGGTCAACATTTCTAACCTTCTTTTTTTCTTCTTCACATTTCCAAACATCTTTTTGGCATTTCCACAACATTAAAGGAAAAGGAATACTTCTCCCCAATACAATACCAAACGCTTCATCGACACAACGATAGCAATTTTACTCTATGGTTTAGATCTCCCGTCACATTAGAACTCTAGTATGATTAAAATAGATAAGTGAGACTATCAGAACCTCAATCTCATTTGCCTTGAAGTCCTCCTGCAGAACCGATTGGAGGGCTGAAATTGCAGTCTGCAAATGGAAATATCACAGTATTTAGAGGAGGCATATACATAAAAGTAAAGAAATAAGCATCCATACGTTTGCAAGGAGCCTAACTCGTTATAATTTTTAGGCTTTGCTGTGCATCATGTAAAGCTTTAAAGAAAGCACATTGACCTGTACAGTCTCTTCATAGGTGAACTCTGGATCGTTCTTCATTTTCTTTTCTAAGAAATTGATTGATTCCTGCTCCTTTAATCCCACACTCGTAGCCTAAACACATCATTTAAAAAAAAAAAAAAAAAAGGTTTCAAGCATTAAGTGATGAAATACCAAATTTAAGAAAACCAGTGGAAAATTGTCAATAAGGAATAAAAAAATTACTTAGAAAAAATGCACCATACACATGAATATCTTTGTGAGCAAATACCAGCGAAGATAAACCCATAATGTTCTATGCTATTATAGTATTATATATATAAATAGCAAAGTAAGTTCCACTATAACTAAGTCTTATGCCAAATGCACACAGCAGCGACCTGCTAAAGAAATCCACAGGAATAACAAGCTTCAGCATCTATCGCACTTGAAATGGAGCAAGAGCGTGCACCAATATATTGACATCAGTTTGATGCTTATATTATGTTTTGAAGCTCGAACGAACCTAAAGGTAGTTGGAGTAGAATAAGCTAAATCTCAAAATGATAGATAATTCATACAAATTTTACAACTCGACAATATTAACTCGGCAAGAAAATTAGATATTGAAGAGATATGTGCAGACACTATTCCAAGGTGGCAGCTGGTAATGGTACAGAAAATTGTAAATGTTTCATATGTTGGGCCTCCTAAAATATTGACCATCAAAAATGAGATGGACTAACTATACGAACCTTGTGACCAAAAAAATGACCAGCTGGATCACATTTGTAGAGTCGGGGTCCATACTCATCATCAATGCCTAAAACCATGGCAACTGGATAGAGACAGACGACAAAGTGCAAAAGATTAAAAACATGGTGAGAAAACTTTTCTTGTCCATAAATTCAAAGGTTGAAATATAAAATATAAAGCAATGCCAAGACCCGAGGAAAACATACCTACCCCAAGGGGTCTCATATAAGCATGCTGAGTATAGATTTGAGATTTGTCAGCTATCCTGCCAACCAACAACCCAGCATGAGAAGGTTTTGAAAATTATACACTGACACCAAAGTTCTAAGTATCATGGTAACAGAACTACTAGTAATTGTAGTTACTACATAATGTAGATCAATATGCAGGTGGATGAAATCTGAAAGCAACAGCATGATGAAAATTCTAACTCAAAAACTTTCCTACGAAACATACAACAAGTTGCTATCCATTTTGCAAATCATAAATTAACAATATCCAGAAATACATTATGGATTTTTTTTTCTTTTTTGATATCCGTGTGCCGGGCCAGCTTGCGCGCACCTCAACTATTCACGGGCCAACCGCCTGACCCTACTACATTTGGTTGACAAGGAAACTCGTAGGATATTAAATCCTAGGTAGGTAGCCACCGTGGTTTGAACTCATTCCCTCTAAGTCCTTTGCTATTTACATTGGCCCTCATTGACCACTTGAGCCATCCCATGATGGTTAAATACATTATGGATTATGGAAAGATAAACTAAGGTCAGTAAGCAACATATGGAGCTATTCTCTGCTCTACAATCCAGAATTCAAATAAATTGATTGAATAGATTGTATGTCTGTGACGTATATAACTAAACGACAATGGCTTAGTATAGTATGAAATAAATATGGTACCATTTAGCTAATACATCCACAGGCATCTCATATCCATATCTAAAACGAAACTCAGCTGCTTCGTTCCTTGCTTGCTGAACCAAGGTTCTGGCATCAGCTGAAAAGAGTACAGTATAAAAATTGTATCAGTGACTACTCATCCCAAGAAGCCATTGGAAAAGTTGCCCATGAGATAAGCACTAAAATCTAAGCTCAACTAATAAATTGACTGAAAATCAAATTAAAAGCCGAGTGTAAATGTACAATGTGCATCATATAGTTTAAAGCCATATTTATAGGTCCAATATACCATATCATTTTGATACATTTATTATTTTGGATGGAAGAGTAGCTGGTTCCAGTAAATTTTTCAAACAATAACTAAGCAATATCTAGGCAGGAGTAGTGCAACATTATGTCCAGAGATCACGTCAATACATCACAATACCATGCCACGTTATAATTCGTCAATAGCTAGATTTAGATGCAATCCTACATAGTATATGTTGCATGTCAAGAATTAATGATTAACTATAACTACTTTATGTTGCATATTTGGCATAATGAACAAAAAAGCATCTGGCTGACGACCATCCCCTACCATAACAAAGTTGTAAGTAAATCTGAAAAAGACACGAGAAATACCTGTCATGCCTGTTGCTAACAACCCTAGGTACTTTGTTATGGGGAAAAGATGTGAGACACTTGTTTGATCCAAAAGCTTATCCTGCATTGAATTTCAGAATTTACACATTCAACATCATCCATAGATTATATTATTAATAAAGATGAAAAGTCCTCTCGGAGTCGAACCAATTGTACTTACCGGAACCTTCTTTTGGGTCACAACACAAACTGAATCTTTACCCCGAACACCAATAGAAGTAATTCCAGCAGCCTTGACAGCCTTAAATGCATATTCTGTTTTCCATTTAAAAAAAAAAAAAAAAAAACTAAATCACCTAAAGTTATAAGAACATACTATGATCCTCAAGCTAAACTGATAGGTTAATTTTACTGACTGAAAGTCCACTAGAGATAGACTAGATAACATATATTGAGAATATATTAAATGATGAAATTTACGTAAACTTAATAGTATAAGCTTTAACGAAAAAAGGGTGATTTACCATGGTATTATAGTAAAATTTCCAAGTTTCCATGGATTAAAGTTCGTGCAATAAACCCATTTACGAGCCTAAAATGAGTGAGTATTGAAAATATAATAAATAATTGAATCTATCCCAAGTGAATAGCTTAAACGTTTTGTGTAGTGGCAATTAGCAACATCCAAATCACCCAAACCTAGATTACCCGTGCATAAAGAACAAAAAAGAAATAGGAATTGGAGTTTTATAAACAATTTTAAGAGCAAGAAGGATTAAGACGCTCCACGTAAAGCTCAAAGAAACAGATAAACTATTCTGTAGTTGGAGTTTGAGCCTCTTAAACAAAATGAGATTCGAATTCGTATTTTTCACTGGAATCAAGGGCTACTATTCAATCCAAAGACTCTGGCCACAATCACTCTAAATAACCATGAACACCACAACAAAGAATCAAAATATACATACCAACTTGAAATAGACGGCCTTCTGGCGAGAAAATAGTGATGTGGCGATCGTATCCACCTCCACTTCCACGACTCATGGCTTAGGGCTCAACCTCTTCCGCTTCTTCGGTCGCAGTTTTTCAGTGAATTATCAATTATGCGAAGGAGAAGAAGACTGATAAGAAGGAGGAGCGATGTAAAGAAAGCTTTCTCCCCAAGAATACTCTTATCAGCAGCAGCAGTTTAATTTTTCTTTCATTTAAATAAAAATTTGAAAGGGCTTTATACAGTTTAAAATCTTTTTCGATAACAGTTTCTGTAATTACCAATGTTTTCCCAAAAATAAACAGTAAATTAAACAGGTCTCATTAAGATTAAAATGAGAACTTATATTCAATTAAAAAAAAATTAGGCCAAGGAAATTTATAATAGGTACCTTTTCAACATTTGGGCTGATTTTTATTTTGGGACTTTATTTTTAATATTGCTAATTTTTAAACTTGTTTTAAAAATAACACTAATTCAAAATTTATTCAAAAAATAATACTTTAAAAATTCTTCTACTGCTAGGTCATCTGCCTCTCAGAGAGAGGCCCAAGTCTGCTAAAGACAACTTCTTGAAAAAACGACATGCAGTTCCATTATTACAAAAAAGAAAAAAAAAATAGTATGTCGTCTATTCAAGAGACGACATATATCAAATGTGAGCAATAATGTTAATTCGGTGAAGTTTCTTTCTAACCACTTTTGTAACCTAGAGATCTTAGGTATAAATCTTAACAGTAACACTCATGTTTTTTTTTAGCAAATTAAATGTTATATTGCAGTTTCCTTTTAAATAAATTTCACTTATTAAAATTTGGTTAAAAAAACACATTTAGTCTGTAATTTCATTAAAGTAATGATTTAGTCATTAAACTTTCAAAAAGTAACGATTTAGTTCATGTATTTTAACATTAGTTACAATTTGGTCCCTATCGTTAAAAATGGGATGGTTGGACTTGGGACCATACATAAATTTGTGCCAATCTTCTTTCTTCCAACTTGATTTTGAAATTGTGGGAAGATTCAACTGTTAAATCTCTTCGATTATGTCGATGGAGCTCGGAACTTGGTGCAGCTTGCACAATATCTACAAGATGAAGGAAAGATTAAATCTGGAGACTGCAGCTTAACCATGAGATGGCGTCGAGAATGGGTTGAGAGAGGGATTCATACAGCTGGCAATTTAATTTGTACACATCTATACGACACGACAGTTCTCTGTTAAATCTAACTTATTATTTAACGATAGAGACCAAATTGTAATCAATGTTCAAGTACATAGATTAAATCATTACGTTTGAAAGTTCAATAACTAAATCGTTATTTAACGAAAGTTCACAGACCAAATGTGTTTTTTAAACTTAAAATTTTTATTCTCCCCTAAAAAGAAAATAATTACCATTCAAAATTGTAATAACTTTTTATATTTATTAAAAATATATAATTTTTTAATCTTACGAGGGAAGATTGGAGAGAGATATTAATAACTAATATATATATATATATATATATATATATATATTATAATAACTATTTCTTATTGAAAAAATTATAGTTTTTTAAGAGTAATTATCTTATGTTAGGAGAGAGTATAAATTTGAATAAGTAAATTTTTTAAAAATAACAATATAACATTCAAAATGTCAAAAAAAAAATTATGAGATAATTGAAATTTGAACCTAAAAACTCCCTGGTCAACGTAGTGATAAAGAATGTCACTCCACCAAATAAATATTATTATCTATGATATGATAGGTATATATTGTCTCTTAAGAGATGACCTACCCTTTTTTGTATTTTAAAAAAATAACGTCAAGACAACATGCAATATCACGTATATAGGTTGTCTCTTAGAGACGATCTAGTGACGGAAAAACTTCTATAAAACTTTTTTTTCTAATAAGTTTCGAATTAATATTATTCTAAAATAAATTTAAACAGGACTATGAAAAAAATCTCAATTTTGGCTAAACAACTAAACCTAACAGTTTTTTTTTTCATAAAAAAATAAATAAAATAAAATAAAAACCTCCACCATCAAACTAGTCAAAACAATAATTTTCAATTTTATAGTGAACCAATGCATTTTGCCCAAAAGATCCAAACCAACTTGATTTGGTTGGTTCATAAATAGAATTTATTTTTTATTTTATTTTGGCTACGCTTACACATTGATCGATAAGCAAAGCCTTCTATTTGAGGGGTTGTCACCCATTTCCAAAGTGGGGTTGGGAGATATGGCGAAGCTAGTTTTGGTGTTAATGCAGTAAAATAAAAGGATCAACAACACCCGCAAAACATGTAGAATAACACTTTAAAAATTATCAAAGTTGAGAATCTTAATGTGTCCAGGAGATTCGGACATCTGAACCTCGTAATTGACCCAATGTCGAATCCATGGTCGAGACCAGGTAACCTCGAATCGGTTTGCGCGGAGGTCGAGAGAAAACCATCGGGGTTCTCGATTGGGGGCCGAGAACTCCTCGGCGTCGAGAAGGTCAGCATTGAAGCCTGGTTGGCTATGGTCGACCCGAATCGCCGAGTTTCAACTTTCTTATCTAGTGAGCCCACTCCTCCTCCCGCCCAACTCTGCTCATCCAATCTGGTCTATAACACCATGAGTGGTTTTACGCTTAAGAAATACAATTATATAATTATTCCAAGTATGAATTAAACCCATGTGAATGTCTTCTTAATTTTCTCCACATCTGTTTGTATTTCCCCAAAAAAAAGAGGTCAAAATGGCTCCAACTCCAAAACTTCCTCCACTCTACGTATCCCAAATGTAACCATTAGTTAATAAAAAGAAATTAGAAGCAAAATGGCATGGATTGAACTTCTCTATTATCTCTAGATCCAAAAATGGAAAAGACAGTTTATAATAAAGGGCCGACACAAGCTTTGAGTGGAAGCAAATGCAAAATTGTATCATCATCTCGTAGTTGTAAAAAGCCTAATTTCCACATTCATCATCTCTCATTTGTCCCTTAATTCCTGCATTAATCTTTAAATTAATTACTCTTAGTCTTTATAATAACCCCCAACACCCAACTTCTCCCACTCCCCATAGCTTTGAAGGAGAGCCCTCCAACCAAAATGAAGGTGAGTTTTCATGTTTGTTTGTTTGTTTTTTTTAATTTTTCTTTTGTTGAGTGAGTAACCCTTTTGCTAATTTTGATTAATTATTTCAGTTGTTTAGTTGGATGCAAAGTAAACTCCAAGGAAAAGTAAAATTTCACAACAAAGAATCACATTACTCATCATTTCCTTCAAGTGCGTAATTGCATGCACTCTTTTTTTTTTTCCTTTTTCTTTTTAATCTCTCAATTCAAAACCGTAGCTGGCTACTAATTTCGTTTAATTTTCTTAAATTTTAGTTCAATCAGATGATTTTGTTGATGAAGAAGAAGGTGAAAGCATTCCCTCTTTGCCGATTGGGCTGCTGGCAATTGGAACTTTTGGCAACGACAATGGCAAAAGTAACAGTAATAATGAGGATCCAATTGATGATGAAACAGTACTAGAATTTGAAGCAGAGAATGGTGAGGGTGACAACAAAAGTCATCGCAACTCTATTGTGAAGAAATCTATTCCATTTCTCGTCAAGAAGTTGTTTGTGTGTGGGAGTGGAAGCAGTGGTTTTGCAGTTACACTGCCCCTGCCCCGGCTCCTGCCCACGCCCCAAGACGCCAGGATGAACAAGGTACATGCAATACACACACACATATATATATAATATGGTAAAATACGTTTTAGTCCCTGAGTTTGATACGCTCGATCCCTAACGTCAGAGGAACTAGCCCGCTTCCCATTACTCGACRAAGGCTATTGTCCGGTCCTCTTTCATGTGGAATCGTTTTAGTTAGATCGTACCCAAGCCCGCCTCCACTTTCTTATGTGAAAGAGGTCTTGCTTCATGAGACTGAACCTTCTTTATTCAATCGGAGTACAGCTTTCTATTTAATCCTAAGTTTCAAAAGGTAACAGTACGATCCCAATCTTTAGAAAATAGTTTTAAAAAATTCCTTGAATTCAGCATTAACATAATATTGACGTAGCATTGATGGGTGACAAGTTTTAGATGTTATAAGAATATTTATTAATTTTATATCATTTATAATTTCTTTTCCTTCTTAATTCCCTCCTCTCCTTCATCAATTTTCGAAATTTAGACACCCAATAGAAACATATCCTAAAAAGACTAAAATGTATTTTACCTTATATTAGAATTCATAAAATTGATTTGCTAATGATATATCTTATCCATCCGATCTCCACAGATTTTGAAGATGATGCTTCACAAGAAAATCTACCCTAAGAATTCTTCTAACACAGCTCCCTTGAAGAGATTTATAAAGGAGAAAGAGATGAGTGATAAGAGAAATGAAGATAATAAAGAATATAATAATTAGAGATAATGTCTACCACCGAGCCTCTCCTCTAGTAGTCACTCATCCGTCTACTCTCGAAGACCAGAAACGAGAGCTTGTTCTTATCAAAGGCTCAAGGATGCAACACAACCTTGATACAGCACACCCACGGATTACACCATGACTACACATTTTCGAGACTCACTGCTTCTTTATTCGACACCCGAAGATTCACCGACACAGCTAGGTTTAGACCATGGCTCTGATATGCTATTTTAGAAACTTATTTACACAAATGTCTAAAGTTTTCTAATTTTACACTTTTAGATTTCTGCATGTAGAATTTTATTTTAATTCCGATTTTGCCTTGCATTTACATTTATTATAGTTATTTGTTTTTTTGAAATATAAAAGATTGAATTCCATAAATTATTATATCCTTTAATTATTGTGGGCCTCGTACTAATTTTCAACACAAATCTCTTAATTCACTCCCTCAAAATCTTAATTTACTCCTTCAAAAATATTGATTTTCTCTTAATTCACTTGCTCAATCTTTAAGGACAATTCAAAATCACACAAACATCTTTTAAGTTTCAATAAACATATATCCACATATTCAAAAAATATATTTAAAATCACAATATATATCCACTTATATATCCGCATATATACATTCAAAATCACTATAATATATATCTGCATATATACAAGTTAAGTTATAAGATATATATCCTAATCAAACTCACTATAATATATATCCTCATAGACACATAATAATTCACATGAAATCGAAAATCGAAAACAACGGTTGGAATGCAAACCTGTCGATCGGTATAAAAGGAGACGAATTGCTTTGGCGACAGAGAAAAACAGAGGCGGTCGGAGATGAAGGTAGGCAGACGTCAGCCGGAGACATAAGCAGGCAGAAACTACCAGAGAAGAATGAAGGACGAAAATCTCCTTCCGAACGGGATAAACAAAGACGGATGATGGAGAAAAACAGAGTCGATCGGAGAGGTAGGCAGACAAAGACGGACAATTGGAAAAGAAGAACGGACGGTTGGAGGAAGAAAAACAGATGATCAGAGGAAGAAAAATGGACAATCGGAAGAAGAAGAAAGGGGTTTCGAAAATAGATGACTTTGAGAATTTTTTGGGTTTTGGAAAGTATAAGGGATTTAAATTATGACCTCACAATTTATCATTTTTAGATTTTAAAAATTATTTAATATTGACTTGGATCCTTAAAAAGATCTACTAGTAATTTGTGTGATGGGTAACATACGTTGTTTTATGACAAAAGTGTAAATTTTATACCTTTCAATCGTTTTATGTAATTATGATTCCTAAATATGCTATCAATGTACTAATCGTATGATTCCTAAATATGCTATCAATGTAGTAATCCCGAGGGAACATTGACCAATATTATGTAAGTTAGAGAATTATTTAACTCCTAATTTCTTCATTTCATCTTCACTACTTTGTTGTGCTCTATGTTTTGTATCTGTCTTGTACAAAATATACCATTTTCTAAATGAAATGGGCCCTTTCAGCTTTACCAATTCTAAAATCCTTGCACAACCTCACAAACCAGAAATTTTGCAAGGCCTAAGCTCCAAAAATGCATTATTAAAGTGTGACAAAAGGATGGAGAACATCCATTTCCAAACATCCATTGCTCAACAAAATTAAATTAGCAGACTTAAAGAAAATATATCTCGTCTTGTTTGGCCACAGTTTAAAAGCCCTTTCCAATTTCCACCAAAATTCATGGCAAATTGGCAAAGTGGACAATAGCCTGTCGCTTTTGAATTGAACCTTTTGGAACTGATAAGCCAAGAATTAAGTGGAAAAACACTGGATTAGTAAAGTAGAAATAGAAATGATAGACCATAACCAAATCAAATCCAATAATTAACTCTTCCTTACATGAGATTGGCCATCCTTCAATAACAACCAAATAAATTACTTCTCCCCCTTTCTGGAGATTTTTTCCTTGATGTTTTCGAAATAATAGGAGACCTCAAAGAACATCCATTGTGGGGAAAAAAAAAAGGAAGCCAAATCCTATGACTCAAAGTTGCAGATGCCCAACTCACAGAATGCTTTTTACAGGAAATCTATAAAAGCTGCAAAAGCATAGATGACAGATACCACGATAATACAAATGAAACATCTCTCATTTTACTTGCTTCTACAAATTGCTCTGTCTCGGTGTTGTTCCATCTTCCATCTTATTGAATGGTTCACAATGATAATGTTTAGCTCTGTTCAAAGAACTGGAGGTCTATTGACATATTTGAGGTTAAATGAGTTAAAAGGATCTCCTAATTCAACACTGAGAAAACTTATCAAATCAATGGTTGAATCAGTTTAGCTAAAAGAATAGATTGCACTACGTTTTGAAGCATATTAGATAACCCGATCAGGAGGTCGGCTTTACGACCTACGGATTTTTGTTAGTTCTCAGAAAAACCAATTAAGTTTGTTTGGGTTTTTGTTTTTGGTCCCATTGAGTTTAACCAAACAACTCTCCTACAGTGTTCTTATCGTCTAAAAACTACAGCATATAACATGTTTTCTGACTTGACTCTCACCATTTTTCCTAAGAAGGAAAGAAGGGAAGAACAATTCACCAACAGTATGCTATATTTCCACCTAAAAAGCTATGGTTGACTAGGAACAGCTTGTTTAGTATATCTATCTGCAACCACATAACATCATTTTGAATCATTGCTGAAACTGTACGCAACTAGATTCTCTAACAAATTGGGACACTTTGAATGTTCTCAAACAGCTTGGATTCAGAGAGAAACTTTTTTGAGGTAAACTTGCACATTTCATACTCCTCATTTGCTATTCCTAAAGGTTTTCGGAGGTTTATCAATTGAATACAGATCAAATTTCTTTTTAATGAAGATTGAAGAATATAAAACATATGAGATAGACTTGTGAAACTGGGGGGGATACCAGACTGCCAAAGATTATCGGTGACTGTCTCCACATTAGAACAAAAATACAGCATGATGTAGAAGACTTCAATATTTCAAAGAAGACAGCCAGAAGATTTAGATATGCAAATAAA
>NW_019104537.1:631557-695859 GCF_001995035.1 Momordica charantia | reverse complement strand
CTTTATCATTGCGTGGGAACATGGACTATAATTTTTTTTAAAAATCAAATATAATTTTAGGGTTTCATTTTCACAACCATCTCTGAGTTGGTCCTCATAATATCATTTTATAAATATTTTATCATGAACATATGGGTTTTAAACTTTTTCTTGCATCCTTATACAAGATAAAAATAAATAAATAGAAACTTTTTTATTGTAGAGATAAAATTTTCAATCATGGCCGTCAAAATAGTATCTCTCTGTATTTCATTAAAGGATATTTCTTTAAATTTTAAATTCTGAAAAATATCAGAAAAATAGACATCGCTCTTTTTTTTTCTTTTTTCTTTTTTGTGAAAACAGCAACTTTTTGAAGAAAGGGGTAGCTAATGGCTTACGCTGCCTTATGGGCTTTCTGGGTACTCGCGTGGGCCCACAGCACACCGAGTGGGAACTGACTCATACTCCAATTATTGCTCCGCAATTGGACTCCCTGTTCCGGCCCATTATTAAACTAATGGGCCATATTCTAAAGCCCATATTCATTTTCGTACCGTCGAAGTTGAAGCCAGTCATCTCCTTCTACCTATTGCCACGTGTCAAATTCTTGTCAATTAGATCCAAAATTTTTAATTCAATTTATCTTGCATTTTATGAATGGATATTCCATATAAGATTTTCGTGTACGTTCATCCTAAAATATTTCTAGAACTTCATATCAATATTCATGGATTTCATTTGAACAATGGAAAAATCTCATATTTATTATAAATTTTTATAAGGCCTATTTTCTTTTCAATGTGGGATCTTTTAATATCTCATGCAGTTAATACTTGATAAGATGGATAATTAATAAAACACAATATGTACTCCGGTCACATCTTCGTAACTCCACATACTCGAATTCATTATAGTCCCTCCTATGAAACTCAAACCCCATGAATTAATTATTTCTAAACTGAATTATGAAGAGTATAATGAATCTAATTTGTCTTGATCAAAAAGAGTATTTGAGAGATTTTAAACTGCTAATTTATATTGGGCATAAAACTAGCTCAACAGCAACCAGTAAAAGCAAAAAGTAACATTATTAATAAATCCTTAAATTTTTCTAATAAATTAATAAAGTCTAACACTTTGCTTATAAAGCCAAAAAAATAATTAAAAAATGGTCTTCATTTTCAACTCTTATTTTTATTCTACTGTTGTAAACTTGTAGTATAGTAATATGATTAAATTTGATTAATTATAAAATAAAAAGTGAGTTTCTTTATTGGATACATATAATATATTAATGAGCTATATAATAAAAACAAAAATATGGACTTATTATTTATTTCGAAATCAATAATTTGTTTATTTTAATGCTAAATTTAAAAATAAAATAAAGGCCTAGAAACTAGAAAGTTCCGGATGCGCTGCCAAGTGCCATCTGGACTCATAATTTCCTGTGCGATGCCAATACTAAGATCCTTATTCCCTGTTTTTGCCCCAAAAAAAAAAAGATTTTTGTTAATTATTTAATTATGAATTTAATAATGTTAATTAATGATCTGACAGATTAGACTGACATCCACGTGCATGCATGCTCGCACGTACATGTAAAATTACAGTTGAGACATCAAGAAATAAATCAATAATTATTATATAATTGGATACTTTACTTATCGCCTCATGAGTTGGGAAATGATAGAATATTTATTGAAATAGTTAAAGCGCCAATTAATTACGATTATCAATGAGATGAGACAAAATCTTCATTCCCATCTTATTCTACATTTTCAAATGATCCTCATTCAATTGAGATTATTAAATGCCCATTTTATTTTAAATATCAACACAACATTGTCTTGATTTTATTAATTTGTTCATATTTAATTTTTCAAGTCGTCCATACATTTAGACTCCATTTCTATTTAGTACTTGAATTAAAAAATATCACTTTTAGTCCTTAAGATTTAAACTTAGTTTCTATTGACCACGTAGAAACCAAGTCTAAATCTCAAGGACCAAAAATATACTTTTACCCAAATATTTATTTATTTCTCCATGCTTCGCTCATCCAAATTTTTAATTTCGTTTAATAAAAATAAAACCTGATATTTAAATTTTGGTTTTGGAAGTTAGCATGTGTTTGTTGCTTGGGTTCACAGCTAATCTTAAGGCTTAAGGGTATTAGATGAATTTAATTATAGGGAGAGAGACAATTTTGCATTAAGAAAAAAGGGAGTGTGTCCACTGCCAACTGCCTTTATCGTTTAGTTTTCCGAAGACCTTTTGGGAAAATAATAATATTACTATTAAATTATTAATTGTTGTGGGTTTTCTTACAAAAGATTTGCAGATTTTAATAATTAGGGGTCCAGCTGTAATGTGCATTGAGCTGTGAATTTGAAGGGAGATTAGATTACTGCGAATGTATGAGTTGGAAATCTGACAAAAACAACACATGCCAACCTGAGCCTTATTGGGCCTCACTTTTCTCTTATTGGGTCCCTTTTTACTACTTATCTTCTCAACGGGCCGGGTTAACTGGTTTGCCAACGGCCCGTTTTCTATTTCTTATTCCGGCCCATTTGAAATAGATTTGGTAACCATTTTTGTTTGTTGTTTATTAGATAAAAGAAATAGAAACAAAAATATGTTTGATAAGTATTTTCTGTTTCTTGTTTTTATTTATTTATTTTTTTAATATTTAAGGGTGGAGATTCGAACCAATTTTTTGATTGGAGATATATGCTTTAATCGAGGTTGGCTTATTTTTATTTCTAGTTACAATAAAATTTAGTAGATATAATATATACGTGATAGAATATATATAATTTATTGAAGAAAATATAATTTATCATATAAATTTTTTTTATAAAAGTATAAATTATTAACTTTAAATAAATAATAAATTTTCGAAATATTATTCATTTAAAAAAAATAAAATATATATATATATATATATTAGGAAAATGTATAAATAGAATTAACATTTTGCTTTAAACTTGGATTGGGGGAGAAGATAAAAGAAATCAAGTGCATACTCTGCACCAATAGTAATTTAAAACAATGAGATAGAAACACGTATGTTTTTCAAAAAATTAGAAACTATAACGAAAAAAAGAAACGGGAATATAACCAAACAAGGTCCGAGTTTCCAATTTCAAGTTTTGTCATAAATCAAAATTAATAAATACTACCAACATTATTTACAACATCAATACTCTAGAAGATTTCGAATCTGGTAGAGACTACCTACTTTATTATTTTCAAAATCTCTTATGAAACCGTTGCCCAATTTTAGAGGGAGAAGTTTTGAAACAGTTTTGAGATCAACAATGGAGAGTTTTAGAATCCAACTATTCTTTATCCAATAAACTATGTTTGGATTAGGAAAAAAAATTAGAACTCTTTTGCTGTCTTTAAAAGTTTGGCTGTATTTTAAAGAACATAAAACTAAGTAATAAAACATATTTACGTTAGTTTTTCTTTTATAAATTTGAAAAATTATGGAGGACAATATTTAAAGGCCATTATAGGAAATAAAGGCACCCAATTTAAAAGGGGTTAAGCACCATAGTATATTATATAAAGACATAGTTTAACACATATGTCAAACATAGAATACAAGTGAAAGAAATGACTAGTTGATGTAACAAATAAATATAAATATAGTAAACAAGCTAATAACATTACTAAAGTTGTGTAATTAGCGAAATTACCCTATCAAAATTTAATGAATTGAAGTGAATAGAGCTATATGAGTCCAGTCGTCCGGGTCAAACCATCCAAGTTGGACCACTCAACCAAACTAGACCTTAAGCGACTTAAACCGTTGGTTCACCTGAACCAACCTAAGGAAACTTCCTTAAATAAGAGAAGATATTTTGGGCGTGAACGATGCTTACAATTCTACTTTTGCTATGCTTCAATTGAACTTTTTGTTGACTTAGGCATCAGAGTATGTTGAGCTTAGCACCACACTAGTGTATAGATCTGTTGTGCATGCAAGTATTCGTCAGAACATCGGCATCAGAGATCAGATCCAAATCCATGCACCAACAAATAGTAAATAATTTATTCTAATTATATTTATTGGTGATAAAGCTCAATCTTAATGAATTGTAACAGGAATGAATGACAATCTTGCCCTTAATCACATAAGCGAATATAATCCTGAGAATTGTAACATGATACGAGAGATTTTGTTACAATGTAGTTTGGAAGCAAATGCATACAAGGGCTCGCTTATCGGACAAAAAGATTCCCTATTAGGTTATATATATCAAATAGACAAGTAAGTTAGATGGTGTTAGTCTATGTTTCGAGAGGTTAGTTCAATTGTGAATTGTTACTGAACAATTATGTTAAAAACAAACGATACATTACTGAATTGAAGTCAACGTAGTTCGGTTGATTAAAACATATATCCTCAACAAAATGATTGAAAGTTCAAATATCCAAACTTCCTTGAAGTAAAAAATAAAAGACATTACTAAATTCACGATGGGTGGTCAATATTTCATTTATGGCTAATTTTGAATAATTAAATAAAGAGCATAAGAAGAATGAGGGGGAATAGGAGATGAATTGGAGTTGTTGAGACGGACCAATGCATTACATCAAAATGGTTTGGTTCATGGACCTAACCATGTTTTAATCATTGACCAAAAACACTCCTCTCTTTTTCATAATTAAATCAAACAAGGCATTCAATTACTAGAGTAAATAATAATATTAATAATAATAATAATTGTTCGGGATAGAAAACCATAACTTTGTCACGTGTTGAACAAAGAAAGGTCGGAAGGTCACCAGATCTTACCTAAAGAAGACCATCTTTCACCTTCAGGAGAATAATCTTCAATTTCATTGAAATATTTATATTCAAAAATGAATCATTAAAAGTAAATAATAAAGGGTAGATTGTAACCTAAATGAATAACTTATCTGTGCATTGAATATTGATCTCTTACCCAATAACAAACAATGAAACACCATAATTCAAATTAATTAGTCTGGAATAATATATTATTGTTAGTTAATTAATTTATAGACTTATTCGTTTTTTATGAATAAATTAGGGGATTTTAATGTTTTTTTTTCTTTCATTTCCAAAAAGCAAAAAAGTCAATATTTTTAACAAGTCAAGTGGGGGAGTGGTCCAGAAAACGTGGTCTTAATTCTTGAAGCAATTTCTTTCCTTCGATCGTCGTCGTCAAAAAAAGAAAAAAACATTCACTCATATTTTTCAACACTCTCCTTCCATTTTGTTGTGCCGTCATGTCGTTTTCTGTTTTCCATTTACTTCTTTGAAATTTTCAAATTCACGATAATTGAAGCCATCTTTATTGTGAATCTGATTAAGCCATTCCATTCGATTGGACGAAATAAAAAAAAGGAAAATAAAAAGAAAAAAGCACATACTCACTATATTCGACAAAAATAAAATAATCTTGTAATGAGCTTTTTCATCATTTTAAATGTACACTTGCAACTTCAACTTCAACTTCATACTTTCTTTTTTTCTCTAAACCATTTCAGATAATAATAAATATCATAAATCTCCCTATTTCTTCATTTTTATTTTAATACAATCTTAAATTCAATATCATATGTCCCATTTTATAACGTTTATTTCTTTCATTAAAAGAAAAAATGCCCATTTTTATCTAGGAATGTTTTTTATTTTATTTTTCTCAAGTAGAGTACCAACTTGTTTCGTTTTTGTATTTTTTTTTCTGGTGTTCCAAAATAGAATATAATGTTTATTCTAATATCAATCGTTTTTCATTCAATAATAGTAACAAACAAGATACATAATTATTATAAGCTAACCTATTAATGTTATGTCCTTTAAAGATTAAATATGACTTTGTTTTTTAAATTCTTATTAATATTTTTTTTTCAGATTATTAATTTTATAACTTTATATAAAGTCTTGAAAAGACAGCGATACACTGTTCTTAACATATTTAAATTTTCTTTTTTTTTTTTAGTTTTAAAAATGGAATTTTAACTCACGTCTTATTATGTAAAATAAAGGTAGCTTTAATATCGCAAAACAAATTCAAAAGGATAGTTTTTTTATTTAGAGCATGACAACTAATATTATATATATTGAATATCTTTTTTATTTTTATAATAAAACCCTAAAAAAAGCTAACGAATATAACAATATAATTTTTTTAAATATAAGAGCTGTGTTTATAATTTGAGAGAAAAAAAAATCAATTAATCAAAAGAATAAAACTTAAAAGGGAAAAGAGTTTTAAATGCATGTGTCAAATGGCTTTATTTTAATTCCGTAATCAAATGAAAGTGGGTCGACGTTGACCCATTCAAAAACGAAATGCGCTCACGTGCTTCATATTGCCATTGGCTACCGTGCACGTGCAGTCCCTTTAATGAGATCGCGCAACGTGTCATGCCTTCGTAGCAGAACCCAATTATACTACCCGAATCGTATTCGTATAGGTGGCCTTTGATTTAACAAATGTTTTGTTCTCAGTTTTTGGTTATTCATTTTTTTTAATAAAGTTTGTCTAAGCCAAAAAAAAAAAAAAAAACTCAAATGTCTCGTGAATTCCAACAAAAAAAGACCGAAAAAGAAGAATGAGTGCTCCGACGCTTAAGTTAGAAGAAATCTAAATTGGTTTATTCTCATATTCAGGTCTAGATTCATGCATACTTGTAAGTCAGTTTACTCAAAGTTTTCATGGATTACCAAATCAACGACTAGAGGTTAACCACCCACAATATCCTCTTCGAGAATTGCAGAGCAAGAAGCAAAACAGTAGGAAGTAGGTGGTTAGAGTGCTGGTTTGTCCAAACTCTCTTAATGCTCCCAATGTTCCGAACTCGTGTTCGAAATCGATTGGAGATCAAGTCCGTAATTTCCTGCCCTTAACAAAATTGTTTAAGAATATTACAATTTTCGGTTTTCAAAAAATGTTTTTCAAATCGTGAACAAAATTTGAAAAAAAAAAAATTTTAAATCTATTTCTCCTTTAATTCTAAAATCTTCTATTTTTTACTCTCCAAATTTTTTCCACCCTAAAAGATTTAGATTTCTCTCTAAAATTTTCATATAAAGTCGTATGGCTTTTATTATTTAAATATATTTCTTTTCTTCTCTCTATTTTCTCAAATCTTCTTTAACAATTTAACTTTTATTTATCTTTTTTTTAATTTATTTTTTTATATCTCTAACTTTTCTTTTCCACCCTAAAGAAAGAAGAAGACCTTTCTTTTTCTAGTTTGTTTCTAAACTTTCTGTCGCTATAATTTTTTTTCTCTTTGTTCCACATTGTTGCTCTCCATCCTCGAACTTTCTCATTTTCTTTGTCAATTGCATTCCTAGATTTGTTCTCTCTAACATATCTTTTCAACCGTCTAAATGATATCAAATAAAAAATCATTATAGGACATGTTTAATTTATACTATTTAAAAATACATGAAGAAAAAAGTTGTCACAATCCAACATGTATGTTTTTGGTTTTTAAAAAACAAAAAACTAAAACGATTGCCAAATAGGGCCATAACTTAATTAACTATTTTTTTTAGTATAACAACTTAATTAACTATTAATATATAACAAAAGGATATTTGTATTTTATATAGCCACGTTGCTAAATGTCTACCAAACCCACTTCCATTATTGCATCGCTTTTACTTTAGGAAAAGGAACTATAAAGGACCATGTGTTAGGTTGTTTGATTTTACTTGCTTAACAAAATATTAATATTAATATATATACGATGGTGGAAAAATGTTTTTGGACACTTTTGTCCCTTCTCTAATTTATTAATTTTTAAATTATATCATTAACAATTAATTATAAATATTATAAATACTTTTGGACTTAGAATAGTTAGTGTTGAGAGGGAGTGTTAAAATAAAATATATCACTAACTATATCTATAAGTTTTTTTAGAAATACCTACAAAAAATAGTTATCTCTAGATTATTTTAAGATTGTAAATAAATACGTAAAGAAAAGACTCTAGAACTGTGTTAGCTTTTCCTTTAGGCTCCAAGAAATTAGAGAGTTCATTTGATGAGCCAAGAAAGATTAGTAATAGATTAAGAAACATCCAGAATATGTAAGATTTAAGATGAGACAATGACCATTGTCTGTCCCACTGGTGAATGAATTAAGATAAATGAATAAAGTGAGGAAAGTTAGAGAGTGTGAGAGAGAGCATTCTCTCAGAGAGTGTTAATTTGTATATTTTCTTAATAAAAGTCTATTTCCTCAAGAGACTGTCTCTCTCCTTTTGTGTTAATTTCTTTTAACAGTGATATCATAACTGTACTAGTTTATTCTAAAAAGAGTCCATCTAGGTTAATGCATGAATGAAACAAAGAGCATGATTCTTAAACTTTATACGAAATAATTACTTAAAAAAAATCAAAATAAGTGTTAAATCATCAATCGACCAAAAAGCTTTTAAGTTATAGATTAAGAATTAAGATAAATATAGATATGATCTTCATACTCCCCTGGGTTGAAAAATTGCACAAGCCCAACAAAGAATAGTAATATTGAATTGATTAAAATTAAATAATTGAATAGGGAGGAAATGATATTGTAGAAATTAAAGAAAAAGTAACAAGTATTTTAATCTATGATTTTTTTCTAAATAACTATTTTAGTTATAGCTATTCTACTAAATAATATATGCTCTCTAAAACATTTGTTTCAATTAATCAGCTGCTATGCATATTTATATTAGCATATTAATACACATATTTGAAGTGAAGTTATGTTTCTCTTCGACAATTAAAGTCAAATTATATCAAATGCACGTGAACTTTAAGGTAGTTTTAAAATTATGTCTCTAAACTTTTGAAAGTTTAATTTTTTACCTTAAACTTACCATTTGTTTGAAGTCAAAAAAGTTCAATAAATGAATTTAAATTCCGTGATTTGAAATTCAAAGAATGGTTTTAAATTCTTTATTTTGTTTAGAACGAGAATGATTTTAAATTAATTAAATTAAATTTCTTTTTTTGAATGCTTACTAGAAATGAAAATAAAATGAAATTTTTATTGATCTATGTTTTTAATCTAAATTTATTAATTATAACTTAAAATATGACAGTGTTAAATGAGTAATTTACTTTGAAATTTTACGAAATTTTGAAAAATCCGACTATTTTGGTTTGATTTTTTTTAAAAATATAAGATTTGAAATATGATATTCAAAATCATGTGGTACTAGATAATGAATTTATTTGAAATTTGTTATGATTTTCAAATCCTTCAAAATCTGAAATACCCAACAGAGCAACATATTTTTAGAATAACGATTGTGCTAAAATGAAAATGGAAATACAATGGGACATGTGTTATAGCTTTCTGATAATCCGATGAACTTTAGGATATGTTATATTTATGCTTTTCTGTCGTTTTAAAAAAAATCCTATTTTGACCATTGACTTTTGAAATTATTAAATTAACAATTAATTATACTCTTCCAGTGTTTGAGATTTTACAATTAGTGAGGAGTTGAATTTAACCAAATGCATGACTTTTCTAATTATGTTGGGCTTCTTCCACCATTTTGATTGAAATTTTAATTCTCAATTCTACTTCTGCACACTATTTTGGACGTGATGAAGCCGTTCGATTATTTTTGCAACTCATGGTCATGTATGTCTACGTGTAATTAATATTTTAATTTTCATTTTAACGTCAAAATTTAGAAACAGATTTAAATGTTAAAGATTAAAATGAAACTCTTAAAATTTTAAGGGCATAATTGAGCCCACACCATGTCACATTTCATTTTAATGGAGGAGTTGATGAAATTAAGAAGCCATTTTAAATGGTGTGTTTTAATATTTTTCATTAATGGTAAATACTAAAATAGTATTTAGTGTATAAAATAATAAATTTTGAAGGTGTAGGGTGGAATTTTGAATCACGTGTTAAATAGAGAGAGAGAGAGGTCGGGAATGCGGAGGAAACGTGGTAAGACCGCTTCAAAAAAAAACACTGCGTGGGCCCCACCCCCTTATTTTTGGCACTGTCGGCACGCCTCCCCCTCCGCCCGTGGCTTTCGCATGCCACGCTTTTGACACCGTCTTCCTAAATTACTAAAATACCCTCAACCTCTACGCCCACTAAACCTACTGTGTTAGTATTATCGACTTCCTGCGGGAATAATAATTTCTCTTTTATTATTATGGTTATTTTTAAAAATAATAATAATAATTTTCCAATTAAATAGTTTTTAAACAAAATGTTTAATTCTCAACTATGAAAGGGAAAAAAAATATTTAGAATCATACCTACAAAATAGAAATCACAAATGTATTTTTCATTCATGGTTCTGTTAAAATAAAGATTCCTCATCTTATTTAAGATAATCTTTGTAGCTGTGTAAAAGATAGACTACTTCTACTCACTTGAATTACTCTTATATTAGAATTTTTTTTAATTCATTATTTGTGTTATTTACCTAAATAATTTATCTAACTTAAATAATAAAGTAACAGCGAAAAAATTGAAACTAATAAGATTTCTATTAACTATTAATTATTAATTTTGTTTTTATAATTTATAAAGAGATAATAAAAAACTATTACTCTTTTGTGTTAGGGTAAAATTGCTACAATAACGATATGCTGCCCAACACCAAGTCAACACACTTGACATTGGTGTTATCAAGTTCCTTGTCAATTAACTTAGGCTGCTTAATTAGGTCATGCCACTCTAATTGAACTAGTCAATTGCACTATTCACTAATAATTAATTTGTTATAACGACTTGAATTCACAAAATCTCAATGATAAAAAGATTTGTCCTAAAGGATTTAAGCAAGACACTCGAACAAGAGAACTACGAGGTTAGAAACCACCTATAATGATACTCATTGCTATCAACACCAATCATAAATGTCAACCTGAGTGCAACTCAACTGGTTAAGGTACTAGTGAGTATAAATTCTCATCTCGAACGTGTCGTACTAAAAAAGACATCAATCATAGTTAGTTAAGTATGATAGTGGCATCTAAGTTGTCACATGCTAAATCAACTCATAGTATTTTTTTTAGTACGGTAACATGTATAGATAGAGATACATATTTTAATTGGTTCATCTATGCTCAAGTTGATTATTAACTCACAGTAATATGCAAAAAAAAAAAAAAAAAGGCATGCATGTTGATACAATGCTATAGCCTAATTACCTTGTCATAACGTGTTACTAATTGTCCTTTAGTTATGATCATTGCACGCCCGTCCCCTAGAAACATCAAGGAGTAAATACATCCTTGGAACATTTTACCATTACATTTATTTCAAATTTGTTATTACATAACTGGAAAGAAATCCCATCAAATATTCAATGTCCCTTTCAAAAAAAAAAAATCAGTACCTATAATATTGCAAGTATTCTTCAACCATGTTCATTCAATTTAAATCAACACGAGGACATGTACTAGCCCAACTAAACTTTTGAAAGAACACATTTATTTTAATTAAGATATATATTATTTACATATTAACCATGTAAAAATTTGAAGACATTAAAATCTCAAACTATTACATGAAATAAAACTATATTTGATATATTTATTCCAAAACATAAAACATACAAAGTAAGACGGAAATTGAATATTGCTTGTTTAGAAATAGTTTCCAACATCTTTTATTACTATTTAAAGCATAAAAAGAAAAAGTTGAGATTGGGGCAATTTCGTAAATAGCAAAAGACATAGAGGCATTTGATGAGAAACCGCCCCAACTTTCGCCCCTTGAATTAAGGTGTCAAAGTAATAATTGGTTTTCTTCCTTCCCCTGCTTTCTCTCCTTTCCTTTTTAAAATTAAAAAAACAAAAACAAAAACAAAACAAAACACGTGCTTTAAGTCAAATAAATTAATCAAATATATAATTTTCAAGAGACAATTAGATAAAGACACCAAAAAAAGGACCAATCAGCTTAGGAGGAAGATGCAAGGAAGGTAGCTCCTCTTTATATTCGTCGGAAATTTGAACGACTCGTAAATTAAATCCTTCAGATCTGATACAATTATATCCAAATTCCCTAAAAACCCTTTGGTTTGAATTCCGGCCGCCATGCCCGCTCCTTCCGACAACGCCGCCGGCCGGAAGCCGGAGAAGTCCAGTTTTGCCCAGACTTGTAATCTCTTGAGCCAGTACTTGAAGGAGAAGAGAAGCCTTGGAGTCACGAGGATTGAAATCGAACCAAAAGGTACTTTAATTTCTTTTTCTGGGTTTTCGAAACTTTTAATTAATTCATTAATTCGAAATATTTTCTGGATTTTGAAGGCGTGTTCTAATATGTGGTTGTGTTTCAGATGAGGTTTCGACGGTTGGTCGACCGGCGGCGATCAGGAACTTGCTGACGAACATGGAAAGCCCAGAAGAGAAGGGCTCCGGGCAGATGACCATTTTCTACGGCGGAAAAGTAGTGGTGTTCAATGATCTTCCGCCGGAGAGGGCGGAGGAGATCATGGCCATGGCCGGCAAGGGAACGGCAACAACCCTCTCTTCCAGATCCGCCGCCGCCGGAGAACAACTCCATCCGCAACCTCAGGCTAAAGCCCAAGGCGATTTGCCCATTGCAAGAAGAGCTTCCCTCCACCGATTCTTCGAGAAGAGAAAAGACAGGTAATTATCTTTTTTTTTATTGTCAAAATTAGTCTATTTTCCAATTGAAAAATCAATTACCATCACTTCCAAATACATTCTACTCTCAAATTGAATATTATTCTGCTTCTAATTAATTGTTTTCGTAATTTGGGTTTATTCAGGGCTGCAGCAAGAGCGCCATACCAAGTGAATCCGCACCAATATTCAGCCTCTTCTAACCACAAATCTTCGAACCACTTTGATCTAAATTTATAAGCGAAGGCAATGTTTTAATTTTTACTCTTCATTAAGTTTATCTCCCTAATTTTACTGCAAAATTCTGACTACACACTTTATTGTCGTAACCATGTCTCTTATCCTACCGGTTCCAGTTTGTATGAACAAGAACAGAGAGCTCTGTAATTATCTTTCAGATTTATACCTCGTGATTATTAGTTGACTTTATGAAATTTTAGGGTTTTTGATTATGGTGTTTTGGCCCTTTTCGATTTGTTTAACTAATCATAGCCTTGATTGTTGTTAATACATGAATTGATGCTGCAATTGGGCCAAAAAAATGAAACCCATGTTTCAAATTATTTCACATGTGTGTGATTGTCTAGAAAATTTAAAGATAGAGATAAACAAACTTCGCAAACAACAATTTTTAGACCACCTAAAGAAATTTTGTTGTACTTACAAAAATAAAATAAAATTAATAGGGTGGGATCCAACCCACAATTTACTAAATAATAAATAAATAAATAAAATAAATTATTTTCCTAAAGAAAAAGTTTAATTTTTCCTTCCACTGGTAGTAGTTTATTGGGCCCTTGAGATGAAATAAAAACTTCTTAATAAATTAAATTATAGTTTCCAATTATTAGTTCTAGAATTGTGAAAGAAAATTCAATTTTATGTTAGAATTTTGTTTCGTGACCTATAAAATTGGATAACTATTCTAATATTTACCTTCAACTTGAAAAAATATTCCTACTTTTACCATTTAATAAAATTTTCATTTGAATAATGTTAAAAAATTATTACCTATTTCATTCCATTAATAATATAACAAATATTTGGACCTTTTTGATATGATTTTAGATAAAAAGAATTAATTTTTCAATAATTATTTAACAGTCGATGTATTAACCAAACTTAATTTTGTACCAACTTCACTTTTTAAAATTAGTAAGTTTTTTCTTTATTTTCTAAGGGTTAAAATTAGTGGATGAATTAGCATAAATTTATTATAAAGTCAAATTGTCACACTCATTTGAATTTATAGTTTAATTTGATAAACTTGAAAGTTGTTAAATTATGGTGCTATTTTATTATTATTAGTATTATTATTTATTGTTGTTGTTATTATTATTATGTTTTGAGAGGAGGCAAAAGAACTAGATCACACTTTCAATAACAAATTTACTGTTTATAAAAAAAAAATAATATCAAATTTACTCGGGGAAGAAAATACTCCATATTTAGTCACATAGTACTAACATAGCAAAAAATAATTACAAATACAAATTTTATAACAATAATTAATTTTGTAGATGCTAAAAGGTCACATACTATAATAGTTTGTAAAAATAAGAAAAAAAACATACAAATTAAGTGGCACAATAGCTATGAAATGGTTTCACGGGATTTAACTGATTTTCTTGATCGTTGAATATCATTGAGAAATAGAAGTCCGTGTTATCAAATGATTTCCTGCGATTATTTATAGTATGATGAAGAAAAACGGTACACTACTCGAGCTTCTAATCCATGTCCCAAAAATATGAAGTACGTGTTTTGAAAAGGTCTAATTTATCCACATTATTTGAACTTTTGAATAATTATCAGACGAATTCATGAAAATGAAACATTTTCACATGAAAAACATCAAACATATGTTAGACATTTTCGARAAGAAAAATAATTTTGCATAAATTTGAAATGCGTTGTTTTTTTTTAACTAAAGAAAATATGAAAATTAAATTTGACTCTTTAACGAAATCTGTATACTCAAAATAAATAGAAAAAAGAAATAGGCCAGCCCAAGACACTATGATGATATTTAGGACATGACTTACAAATATGAACAAAAATATTATATAGAGCTAGACCAATTATACTTAGTTAGGTTGTTATTGATTTCCTTGGAACGATGACTTGCTTATTTTATAGAATTTTGAGGTAGGCCCTCTCATTGCGCTATCACACATTGTGTTCAATGGTAGTGAGATGTTGTTTTACAATTTTCTTTTTTTTTTTTTTGTTTTTTTTACTTTTTATATACATAACCTTTCAATTATGAACATGGAGAGATGAACCAATTTGTATTATAAACTTAAATATGAATGTTTGAAAATAATTTTCTTTAAATGGACTAATTGAGAGGAGATAATTCAATTAGCTAGATAGCATTATTTTTTTCTATTTTTTATTATTTTTTAAAGTTGAATGTAAATTATTCTATTTGAAATAACATGAAGTTCATTTAATTTAAACTCTTAACGGCCAGACCAGTTTAGATCGAAATAAAATTTGTCCTTCTGACAATACCTAGATATCTTATAATTTTTGAAACAAATACGGACAGAAGCTAAGATTCAATTTAAATTTAGTACTTAAAAAATGTGACAATGATAATATACCATTTAAATTTATTTCGTGTCAAATAACATGATATTTTTCAAAAAAAAAAAAAGAATGATGTAAAAGAAAAATTATGGGTTTTGATTATTTTTATTAGATAAAATTTTTATTTGTTATTTTTAAACAAAATATATGTAATAGAAAATTTTGTTTTTAATCTAATACATTTTAAAATGTAAAATTATATAAAAAACAAAAAATATGTGGTCTGAAAGAAGAAGCTGGTGGACTATATATATAAAAAAAAAAAAACTGGTGGACTTTGTTATTAGGTGTCGACGTATCATTGGTCAATTCAAACCGATAACATTAAAAACAAATGCACAGTATGACTGCTCTGTTGGGAGGCGAGTGATTAGGCTTCTCCTCCCTGAAGCCACTCTCTCTCTTCCCCCATTTTTCCGAGGTCGTTGACACACCTCGTTTCCAAGCCCTAATATATCGCTTTGTCGGGAAATTATTGTGATTTAAGAGCGTAAATTAAACAGAAAAATGCAGCATCAGAGGCTGAAGCAGCAGCAGCAGCAAGCTTTGATGCAGCAAGCTCTTCTTCAGCAGCAGTCTCTCTATCATCCTGGCCTCTTAGCTCCTCCCCAGGTTCCACCTCCTGTTAATCTTCTAACTCATTTCTTTTATTGGTTTAATTTCATTTCCGCGGTTTATTTTGAACTCTGTTGATTGCTTCTGCGTGTTATTGAACAACCGAATGAGGGTTAGTTTATACGAGCTTGATACGGGCCTTGGGTGGAATTATAGTTTCTTATTTCTGCTGCTTGTTTATACGGGGTCTGCATTTGTTGGATATGTTGTGTCGCGTTATGTTTCGTTTTCACTTCACATCGCGGAGTACTAATCACCTCAATTCCAATTTGAGCTGATTTTTTAACTCCTTGTTGATATTTTGATGATTGATAATGGGTTATGTTCTAATAAAATCAAATTTTCCGGCTGGGTTTTGGTTCGAGATGACATGTGAATTATGATACGATTCTCAGAATGTTGTTATTAGCAGTTGTTATAGGAACAGCGATAAGACTGCTTCCCTGTGTACTAGCGTTATATGTATTTTCTTTTCAATTGTATGTGATTGTAGTTGGTTTATTTTGTTTGCTCCCTTTAAGTTCTATTTTTTTAGTATAATTGGTCGAGAAAAATATTATTTTATTTTATGTTTTGACCACCATTTTATCACGTGTCGGTGTTGTATGTGGACATAGTATAATCACCTTCTGGAAAGTGCCTTGAGACAGTTGACAAATTTGAAAAGCATTGTGTTGTTGGCTGCCATTGAATATTGAATGTGCATAAGCCTGAGAAGGGTTATTATGCATTTTCTCCTCTTTATTATGTTCTTCCCCGGCATGCTAGTTGAATGGAAGAGCTAAATATATGGACAGGGTAGCTCTAAGCTAACCTCTTAATGATATCTTGAGATTGCTGTATCCTGACAAATACTGTACTTCTTCCATATAATTTGAGGTAGTCGGGAAGTAGAAGTTAGAACCATTGGTTTAGTTAGCCATATAATCATTCAAGCTGGTTTGCTACAGTAGTTTCAGTTTGTGAATGTATTTTAGTTAATGGTTAAACAGTCCTTTGCTTTCTTCTCTGCAAATAGAGAGCTTGTATATTCAGTAGTTAACTCTCAGTAAATACATTTGAGATTTTCTAAAGATATTAAACAAATAAGGGTGGCGTGAATGCAATTTATTCTTATTTTGTTGAAGATATGTTGTTATGAATAGTCATCCTGTTCAGTGAATAGAATAAATGTCTGTTTGTGGTTGCATATTATTTAATGATTCATGTATCTAAGTTTATAATTTTCAACTATTTGAAAGGTTTGTAAAGTGGAATTATATGTATTTGGACTAGTCTGGACTGTTCACGCTGCCAAAATTTGTGAAAAGTAGATAATTTTTATTAAACTTGAAATAAAAATCAATTTGATTCACATTAGGTTATTTTTATTGCTTGTAAGTGTTAGGATTCCTTTTTTAACCTCTCAGCATTAGATAGGAAAACCTTATGAAACCATTTTTTGCTTCTAGGTTGAAATCCTCTAGGTTAGGGTCTTTATCCCTTGTGCCATTTTTTTTTTCATTTTCCTTTTACCCTTTCTTTTTGCAGATTGAGCCAATCCCTAGTGGAAATCTACCTCCTGGTTTTGATGCAAGTACTTGCCGCAGTGTGTGAGTGTTTGCCTGGATACTATCCTTTGATTTGTTTTTTTGAAAATTTTTTTGTTTAACTACCTCATAATTTTTTTTGTTTTTATTTTTGTTTAACTATATTTATTCTTTCTTTTAGTTGGATTTCTTCCTCCATTGCATAAAGCTGTGTTATCAATCACTATGTTTGTGTACCATTGAAAAGATTTCCTATGTTGCTTTTTCAATAATAGTTTCATAGGTTTCCATTATTGGGATTAAATTCTATTATTGTTATTATTTGAGTCATTTTACTGATGATGATTATTAGAGTCTGTGCACTAACTAAATTTATGAGATGTATTGCTGATTTCGTAATTATCTTCTCTTGTTGCATTTCTCCATTCTCTCTCATCATTTGATTTATTGCATAATTGCTTTTGGAAAATTCAGATATGTTGGAAACATCCATGCACAAGTAACAGAACCACTTCTTCAAGAGGTTTTTGGTAGTATTGGTCTCGTTGAAGGGTGTAAGCTTGTGAGGAAGGAGAAGGTTTGTCTTTTTGTGTGTACATTAAACTCTAGATTAGTATTGGTCTTGTTAGAAATTGCTTGTTATCTTTTATGTTTTGAGCCCATTAGCCAGTTGTAATCATACTGATCTACATGTGTGTTGCTCTGCTTTAAGTAGTCATCCTATGGATTTGTCCACTACTTTGATCGAAGATCAGCTGCCCTTGCTATTTTGTCACTCAATGGGAGGCATTTGTGAGTAGAACTGTGGGATTTTTAAAAACTTTTACGTCAATTCTTCTTCTTCTTCTTCTTCTTATTTTGTAGTATCATCTCAGAAGTATTTTGCACATGGCAGGTTTGGGCAGCCTATCAAAGTTAACTGGGCATATGCTAGCAGTCAGAGGGAAGACACATCAGGTTGGATTTTCTATTGATAATTATTCCATTTACTGGTTTTATAATGGTTTTTTTATTATCAAAATAAAATTTCCACAATCATGTAAAACTATTGTTTATTTGTGCAGGTCATTTCAACATTTTTGTTGGTGATCTTAGCCCTGAGGTCACTGATGCTATGTTGTTTGCATGCTTTTCTGTTTACTCCAGTTGCTCGTAAGCACTATTTCTTTAGATACTAAACATTGTTTCTCGTATTTTTTTTTAACTGTCCATTTAACGGCTCCTTAAACACGAGGAAATAAGATTCATTGTGTGTGTATATAAAATTTAAAATTTAAAGGAAACATAAGTTTTCACTGCAATTATGAAAAGTTACATACAAGGTTACATAAAAACTCTCACTGAAACCTCCCTGTAGAAGTATGTATAAGAAACAAGCCCCTCAATAAAAAAAAACCAATAACAGAACAATCCCACCTACATGTTTCCTTGTCAGGCAAAAAAGGACAACCCACCTAAATCGGACAAAAACTGAAGAACACAACCAAGACTTGAGTGGCCGACGAACAAAAAACCATAGATTTATTTCCTTTAGGAGCTCACAAGCCTTTTAAACACGATGGATCTATCTGGCCAATCCTTACAATGAAGCTTTAAATGAGATGAACCAAAGACTGTTGAAATCCTGCAAACTTCTAGAATGTCAACAACTCCATAATTTCCATGGGAAAAGCGACTGCAATTACAAAGTTAAGACTTAAAGACAGTCTCCAAAGCTGGAAGAAAACTTCAGAAAGACATAAAGGGTAGCAGGTTTCTTTCCACCAATTCTTAAAATAACATGTCTGACCATAGCCCTAAAATGGAACTTATCTCTGCCAAACTAAAGCCCCTCACTCTTCCTCTTCATAGACATCCTTTCTTAAGATTCTTTGGTTAAGACTAAGATAATATTATCATGATGCTTTGACTAAAAATTGAGTTTTTGAACAAGTCTTATTGATCGATGCAACTTAATCACACCCTTTTATTAATTTCAGAGATGCTAGGGTTATGTGGGATCAGAAGACTGGGCGATCAAGAGGGTTTGGGTTTGTTTCCTTCCGAAACCAGCAGGTTTTGAATTTCTTCTCAGTGCTTGCTAACTGTTCATTCTTTAATTCTGTTCTGAAGAATGAACATTTTGATGCACCTCTTTCAGGAAGCTCAAAGTGCAATCAATGACTTAACTGGTATGTTTTAGTTCTGCTCTTTTGCCTTGATGGTTGCCTGCCAGCCCTTGTAATGTCTTTTGGGGTCTTCTAGTCACTATGGTAGATTTATGCTTGCAAGTCATTAATCCGATCACTTTTTGGTCTGTTTTTTCCACTCAGGTAAGTGGCTTGGGAGTAGACAGATACGTTGTAACTGGGCAACCAAAGGTGCTGGCGTGAATGAAGATAAACAGGGCTCAGATACCAAAAGCGTGGTAGAACTAACAAATTGCTCATCTGGTCAGTTTTGTACAGAATCTGGACCACAAATCATGCAGATTGCTTTCTTTTATTTCATCAGTTACTGCAGAGATTCTTACCTTCCTATTCTATTAAAACCCTAAAACTAAATTATGATCCATTTATATGACTAAGAAGCAGAAGAACTCTCTTTCTGTGCAAGTTCGATATTTGCTTCTGTGACATTGGTATTAGAGTAAGATACATTGGTATTAGAGTAAGATCTGAAAAGCTTACATTTATTGCTGTGATACTGCAGAAGATGGTAAAGAGTCTGTAAATAATGAGGCTCCCGAGAACAATCCTCAATTTACTACTGTATATGTGGGTAATCTTGCTCCAGAGGTAAGAAACCACCTTCATTACTTCGTGACCAAACTATTTAGCTCTTTAACATGCATGTAGAATGTGCACTAGCACACAAAGTTTTATTACGGGACTCCATGTAGAGGGGGAAAAGATGCTTAGGGGTGTTACGCCATCACTTGTGGAGGGTGTGTGATAACATTCTCCTAAAAGTCATTGTTTGGGTATCTGTCTCATTTGGAATCGGTTATTCCTTGTCTGCAGGTCACTCAACTTGATCTACACCACCATTTTCATTCTCTAGGTGCTGGGGTGATAGAGGAGGTCCGAATTCAGCGGGATAAAGGATTTGGTTTTGTGAGGTATAATACTCATGCTGAGGCAGCTCTGGCTATTCAGATGGGCAATACTCGGTCTTTTCTTTGTGGCAGACAAATAAAGGTATGTTCTGCTTTATATGGTGAAGCTACTGTATTGCTGCCAAGTGCCATATTGTCCATCACGAAGACTATAATAAAATATGAACCGCATGTCACTTATTCATTGCTGCTGGTTAACTCTGCTGAAGTTCTTGGATGGTATTGATCATGATTCATTTAAGGGAAGGAGCTCACTTTTTGGCAGTTTAACAGTCCATATTCTATAGATTTTGGTCTTATCTGATGTAATTGGGCCCCCTGAATATAAAAGAGAAGGTGCATAATGCTCTAGATTCGACAGTTGGCTCCATTTTGGGTGCATAATCAGTGCTTTTCTGTTTTAGGTTTTTTCTCATACACAAAAAGTATAGTCGTCGTCTTACTGAACAGTCATTAAGTGTCAAGCTGTCAATTGCTATCTTTCATTTTCAATTACAGCTGTCAAATTTCCAGGTCTTTAATACATCTAATCTTCTATGATCTCCTGGAAATTTCCATCCATCCTCTCTTCCCCCTAGTTCCTTGCCACGTTCTTCATGGCCTCTGCTCCTTTTTCCTTGTCCTACGTTCGTCCCTCGTTCCACCAAGATTGAGTGGAAATCTCTCTTTAGGCACTGAAGTTGGTAATGCCCATGGTGGCGGCAAGGTCAGGCTCTCAGAACTGGGTAAAGATAACACATACTCAATTTTCATTCGTTGGATTGGTGTGCATTGGCTCTCCAACCCATTTTCCAGTTACTATACTGGATCCTACGTTTTGTTTTTTTTGAACAAGATACAAAATTTTCATTGATGAATGAAAATAAACAAAGAGTTCTTCAAGGATACAAACTCCAAAAAGGATATGTTCCGTGGGTTGAGGAAACCACTAACCAAAAGGGCTCTCTCAATGAGATTATAAATGTTAAGGATCTCACATTGAAAAGAAAAAGGACCGACCTTACATTGGTTTATAATAGGTATGAGCTACTCCTCTCATTACCAATTAGTTTTGAGATGGAATCCCATGAATATTAATAATAAAGAATGATTCCCCCACAAAATGCCGATTCAAATGGATTGAAAACGATGTTACTACATGGATCAGAATTCAAAATTCCCCCATCCCTGAACAGCCTTTCTCCTCTGTCTCTTTTATTGAGCTTCAAAGTCTAGCATTTCAATCTTCTTGATCTATAATCTTCCACTGCTTCAATCTTCTTGATCTATAATCTTCCACTGCTTCGTTTGCAATCAGAATGGTGTCTAGAACTTGTCATCCTTCTATAAAAGCACTCTGAGTACAAGAAATTGTAGAATTCCTTACTGACTTTAATTTTTCAGCAAATACGTGGATGTAGTTAAACTAATTGACCTGAAATCCTTGACCGTAGAGGCTGTTTCTTTCTTTAAAATGAGGCAGATGAAATTCTCCTTCAGAAAATCACATGCCCATTTTTAAAGAATTCCTGGAATAGTCTGATGAAATCCGGCTTTAAGACATCCCAAAATTTGGAGAAGAATTCCATAGTGATTCCATCGGGGCTTGGAGCTTTATTTTTAGCTGGAAAGAAACGGGGAAATCAATTGGGCACTCATGGCTGGAGAAATAGGCTTCCAATTAAAATTAGCTGGAAAGAGACGATGCTCTGGAATTCTTTTGTGTAAAGATGAAAAGAAATAAGTAATTTCTGATTCAATGGCACCAAAATCTACCAAAAGATTCCCATTAATAGAGTGCAGATGAGAAATTAACCTCTTCCTCTTCTTTGCTACCAAGTATTTATGAAAACATCTCGTGTTCTCACCCCCTTTTAACCACTGAAGCTTGCCTTTCTGAATTAAATTCCTTTCCTCCAAAGTGAAGGCTTAATACGCATTTGAAGAGTGATCTCAAAGTGATATCTTCTTGATCAATGGTTCCAGGCTTCCAGCTTTTTCTTTTGAATCTATCAAACTGATTTCCTTGAGAATTGAAGACTCCTTTTCCTTTTTTGACGTTTCAAATCTGAGATTCCAAACTTTAAGAACTGTTTTGAAATTCTGAAGCATAGAGTGAATAGCAAAACCAGCCCATCCGAAGGAAATATCCTCATTCAAAGTCTTCATAATTATAGAATCTGAACAGAGAAGGTCCGCACAAAAAACTACCAGCTTCAAGGAGAATAGGGAAGTGATCAGAAACCGCCCGAGATAACTTGGAAGCTCTCGAATTTTAAAATTTCAAATCTCCCTACCTTTGGAGATAAAAAATCTGTCTAACAAAGATTGCTTTTGATATCTCCATGGTAGACCATGTAAATTTACCATTAGAAAGGAGAATGTCCAGTAAGTTAAGCTCTCCAATAATGCCATTGAATTTCGTCGTACTTGTAATAATGCCCATTGGATATCTTTCATGTGACCATCGAGTAATGTTGGAATCTCCTCCCCCTTTTAAATGACACCCCCAAATACCTTTCCTTTTGGAAGCAATCATTGGGAAGAAAAAAAGAAACCAAGATTATGAAGCTCTTCTTTCTCCAAACGTGGTAGGCACCCTAATTTTTGCTTCCCTCTTAAATTTAAATCCTCCCATTTTACTATACATCCCTTTTCAAGATAACAAGAAAGTCGTCTCCATTATTGAGAAATTTCTGTAGATCTTCTATTCGGAGAGCAAAAATCCTACCATGAGTTTCCATTTAGTCAACTGGAAAAGTACTCTTGCCCCATCATCTCTGGTGGCCTAGGTTTGTGAGATTTATTCCAAAATCAGGTATTTCTTGCCTAGTGGAGCTGGAATTTTGCTGTAGAAAAGGAAGCTCTTTGGAGAAGACTCATTTTGGCCAAATATGGTCCCACCTCTGCAGACTGATGGCCTAATTGTCACTTAAACAATCAGGCTAAAAGTCCTTGGAAAGATATATGGGAGGCCAGAAATCTTAGCACATCCAGAATTTGTTTTTTGGTTGGCAATGGTCTCCATATCAAATTTTTTAAGGATGCTTGGAGATGTTCCACCCCTCGTGCGTCCCTCTTTCCAAATCTCTACAAGCTTAAATCCACAAATCTATTGCTCATCTTTGGAACATGGAGATTCCAATGTGGAACATAAATTTCAGAAGGCACTTTATGGACAAGGAGTTTCAAGTTCGGCTATTTCTTGCATGGGTTTCATCGATGGTTGTTGTCTAACATCCATTTCTGATTCTGGGCACTGGGAATGGATTAGCTTCAACTAGAAGAGGTTACAATTCGGACTGTCTGCATACTTTGGTTCAGGCTTACTTACTACTGAAGTTGTTCCTTTCCTTGTACTCCCACTATTTACTGTGATGCGTATTATTACACTCCTTGGTCTTAATAGTTAATATCGTGGAAAACATCTTTGAAGTCTGAATTTGAGAGTCAAAGTAGAACAGAAAAAAACTTTTACCATCCGTATTTGAGAAACATAAGAATTGCTACATAATCTAGGATTTTTTACAAACTGAGGTCAATTCATTTGGGAGATAACCCAATTGGTTTTTTGATACTTATTTACAGTGCTCTTGGGGGAACAAACCCACACCACCAGGAACAGCTTCAAATCCACTTCCACTACCGGCAATTGCTTCCACTCCTGGCCTTTCAGCAACTGATCTTTTGGCTTATGAACGGCAACTAGCAATAACCAAGATGGGCGGTGTCCATGCAGCACTCATGCACCCTCAGGGGCATCATCCCCTGAAGCAGGCGCCCATGGGAATCGGTGCAGCCGCAGCTAGCCAGGCTTTATATGATGGCGGCTTCCAGAATATCGCTGCCCAGCAACTCATGTACTACCAGTAGTAAATATGGCTTATCGTTTGTTTGATGAAACCTATCTATGTTGACTGCCTTCTGCTGAGATTATTTGAGTCTTCGGTGTGCGGTCTATCTCTGAGTCTCGGTCAGATTCTTCTTTTGCACCTTCCGCGCACCATATATATGGGAAGTATGTTTGTCACACCTTTTTTCTTCTTCTTTTGTGTGTTAGTAGGGGTTAGTGGCTATGAATATTAGAGGGAGTTGGTTGATCAACCAGAAAGTAATCTGTTACTGTGTTTTCTTCTTGTATTACCGAATTATTACAGGGTAATATTATGTATGATGAACAACAGCCCCAGCCCCTAAAAGAGAGGAGCCAGTAAAGAAAGCAGAGACCATACTGCAACAGTTCGTTCTTTTTCTGGAAGTGGGGTGGGGGTGTTTAGGGTTTAGGCTCTTCATGATTACTATAGAGCTCAAAATAAATTAATGATTGATTTTACTTGGATGATATTACTTTTAGCACCCGTTTGGAAACGTTTTTGTTTCTTGTTTCTCGTTTTTAATTTTATTAAGAAATCTAAGCGTACTTATGTTTTTTGTTTTTATTTTTTAGAAATATTCTCAAAATTGTATAAAATTTTTGGAAACAATCAAAATAAGTTTCTGTCTTGTTTCTTGTTTTCGTTTCTTATTTGACATAAATAAATATCTTATTTCATCCTCTTCTTGAATTTATGAGTGTTGGAAGTCATGCTTTTCTATTTTATTGATTTAAAAAAGAAATGGAAACAAGAAACAAGAAATGAAAACGTTACCATACGGATCTTTAGGTAATAGTTCTATGTGGCAGTGGGTCAAGAATACCTTTCAACTTTCTTGAAGTAAAACTTAGAGTTACTGTGAAATACTTGCGCAATTCAATTTAGTTATGTAAAATGCACATTGACTGTGAAATACTTATGCTATTCAATTTAGTTACGTAAAATGCACGTTGACTAAAAAATTGTCTATAAACTAAAGAAAGATGCCTGTAGTATTGTGTGAGGCCTCCATTGTCAATATCTATTCTAGGAGCTGAAAAAAGGGGACTTTCCACCCAAGTTAGTTAGCTGCAGGTACAGATGTCGATAGGGGTGGAAATATATTTGCTCGGGTCTTCTTGGGATTGAGTACGTCTGTGTTTGGATACGAATGTTGGAGAGTTTTCCAACCCTCTCGAATAGGCTGGTATTCCCTTCGTGATGACTGGACGTGTTCTATTTTAAATACCAAGAATCATAAGGGATACCTTTGTATCGTTTATTTGTTTATTAAATATTAAAATTGAATGTCCTTCCAAAGGTCCATGAATGTCCTTCCAAAGGTCAGATCAATTCTTTTAATTGCAAGGTTGAAGAAGTTATTAAAAATGCCTTTCCATGAAACCACTTGAATAATAATTTAAACCCGAGATGGGATAAACACAGAAAATGATGTTGTGCTCATGCAATTATCCTCAACAACTACATACAAATCTAAATCTTCCGCAGAGAAGAGCCACGAATCATTCACGAAAACTTAGTACTTGGCTACATTATGAAGGATAAAAACTGCAGTGTGATTGCAATAGATCAGTCTGTTTCCAGCCTTGCTATGTATTTGTCGTAAAAGTAGGCAGCTTTCTCAAGATCGCCTAGTTCAGTGTAGCAATCAGCAATTGCTCCAAAAGCTTCAGTGTTTCCTGATTGTTCTCCTTCCCGTTCAGAGATAGCCATAACCATAGAATGGTATTTGATTGCTTCTCGATACTTCCCCTGCCTCTGCAGCGAAGCCCCTGAAAGATCCAATCCAAATTTGTGTTAACATACCGACAATTGCACCATAATAATGGCATTGTATACCTAAGATTAACAGAGAAATCAATCTGTGGCAAAAAAAGGCTTTCAAGACAGCTTGAAGGCGAGACTCGAGCCATCTAACCTCAAGGTCTATAGATACAGAGTCTATACCTTCTTTAATTCAGAAGAGATTATGCTAAAAAAGATACTCGTACGAGTGAAAGCACTTGGGAAAAAACAGAAAAGTTGAGGGCTGGGTCAATCTCATACGTGCTGAAGATGATAGTGGTGGAGAATGGCCTCTAGAATCTCTATTTCAGAAAGTGATAATGACGGATACAAGATTTCTTTTTAGTTTGTTCACCTCTGTATAATCATTATAATCCATGTTTTTCTTTTTCCAAATTCAAATTGAAGGGTTGCACCATCTCAAGACCTGTAAACAGTAGACCTATGCCTCACTTTTTCTTAATATCCATGGATGTTCGAAAAAGCTTACAATGAACCTCGAATATTCTTACCAACTGCTTGACCTTGTTATATAATTGGTTGCTAAGGAAATTTGTAGACTATTAAATCTTAAATAGGTGGTCACCATAGTTCGAACCCATTTCTTATAAGCCACTTACCTCATTGGCTTAGACTACTAAGCCAAACCAATGGTGGTCGACCTATACCTAACTTCCTCAAGGGAACCAATCTTACTGTTGCCTTTCGCCTTCCATAATGTTCAGACATGTTCATCTACCCTTCTCACGGTTCACGAACATGATTTTGTATGTGATTTAGGCAGAAGGGGCTGAACGGTAGGCTACGAATTTCAAATAACCTAAACTTGAAGTCAACAACTTTAGGATACTACAAGGGAATGATTGGCGAAAAGCCAGAATGCTGCTTAGTATTACAACAAAGTTGCAGTGGTTTACATACATTCATGGTGAATGGATCACATTAGATGTAGGCAGAGAATTAAAGGGTTTAACATGGTCTAAAGGCCTCGAATTCAATGAATATATTTTTACTCAAGATCTCTTGGCACCACCTACTTGGAATAAAAATATTCATGCATTTTCACAAAAATAACAAGAACAGGCCTTCGCCTTAATTATGAATCGAATGAACATAGAGAACTCAGAGAACTACGTATATTAAAAATGCATGTGGATGATTTTGACAAATGGCTCCCAATAAAATATTCTAGATATCAAAGAGTTAATGATTTTGTCATATCGATAAAAAGATACTGTCTAATAACTTATAAGCATTATAGGAAGCAAGAAACGAAAATAAGAGATAAAAAACAAACCTAAACCCCTTGCAGCCTTCTTCTCCTCAATAGGATCGTTTAAAACCTGAGCAAGCTCAAGAGCAGTCTTAAACTCCACAAATGCCTTTTCTGGGTCTTGATTTCTCAAAAAGTTCTTTCCAGACTTCAACCGAGAGATCAACTCCTCCTTCCTTGGGTCAACAATAACTTCATTTTCGGGAATTCTTCCACCTACAGGAGCATAACTTAAGGCGGGAGCATAAGATTCAATCTTTGCTTGCCTTCTTAGTGCTGCATTAATCTGGCGAAGTTGTTCATTTAACCGCTTCAGTTCTCCCCTTCTTTGCCGAGCAAGCAACCCTATTAAAAAGTTGAATAAATTAAACAAGTTTTATATTCTCAATTCAAACTAGAAATATACATTTTTCACAAATAGATAATAAAGGATAATTGCAATGGGATACAGTAGAAATCTAGTAGCAAATCCAAAAAATTACTTCTCTTCCACATTTTTTACAACATGTTGGACAATAAATTTAGTCACGTGTGAAAGGACCAAAAGTCTTACCTCCAACAGTTGCCCCTACAAGGGCGACAGAAAGAAGTATTGGCATGTTGAAACCAGAATTTTCAGCCTCGCATGTTTCAGCCAAAGCTTTCAATGGTATGGAAAATGCAAAGACATTAGTGAAAAGAAATGCCATAACTGGAAGTCTCGTCTCAATGTTTCCCTGCAAAGTAGAAATCTATTAACAGAGAACAATGTCATATTCAATTGGCCAAAAACATAGTAATAAATATAACAAAAAGAGGTACCATTCCTTTGGGCAAAGAGAGAGAGGTCTCCCAGGAATGCTTAGCAAAGAAAGTAGTGGATAATGAAGTTCCCCAACATAGTTCTTGTACTTCAAATACTAATAGTTTCCATCACTCAGCAGAGTTCGAAATCATTTTTTATAATTGGGAGACCGGAGATCACAACCACAATTTGTTAAATTAGCGCAGTTTTAATTTCCGTATTATACATAAAACACAGCACATACTTGGAAGTTTTCATATACCGAAAAGCATAACAAGAAACACTAACAGTATCACAATCTATTGTACCAAACTCAAAACGGTTAGCTGGAAACTCACCATCATACCTGACATTTAAGTAGCGGCAACAAATTCTTTACCCCAAGTGGTCTGCAGAGGTTCTCTCCACAAAATGTGACAACATTGTCCAAATTGAGTGAAATGTGCGGCATTTTCCCTGCCATAAATAAAGACACACAACTTTCAGTCAGCTTGTTCATGTAACGTACAGTTAATCCCATTTCCCCCTTTAATGAGTACCCACGAGCCACTTAATCGAATTCCGCGTCAAAACTCCAAGGGGACAAAAACCCAGTTAGTTTTACGCGAACTTGTAACTGTACAAGTCCATTTGCGAGCTTCAACTTTATAAACACGCTAGGATAGAAAAATCTTTTGCTTCCTTAATTTGTCAGTTATCCCTCCAACTACGACTTCAAACCCTAATTTATTAACCCAAAATCGGCGGAAGATGTTCCTTAAGTTCAAAGCATAAAAAACTCAAGGTAAAAGTTGTGGTTCTAAGCATCTCCGACTCGAATTGAACTTAAAATGAATGGAGAATACATGAAGAACGAAGAAAAGATTTATACAGCAGCAGAATACTAACCGGAAAAGAAGATTTTGGTTGATAAGTGATCGGAGGGAGGAGATCGCGGGGAATTGGGGCGGGAAAGGAAGCAAGAGCAACGCATTGCCACCGCCATCGCCATTGCTTCGGATAAACGTAGCTGTTCTTCCAGTTCCAGCGTGCGCTCTCTATTAAAATTTATAAGTGACAGTATTAAGTAATTATAATTTCAATATTAATCTTCAAGAAAATTACATTTTTGCCACCGAATATGTTTGATTAACGAGTACTTGGCGTGAAAAATTAAAACACCGTCAGTAAACGGCAAAGACAACGTCAGTCATCACCATTCAATAATCATCAAACATATCCATTACACGAAGGGACTTTTTAGGCATTTACTAAATCAGGGTAGTTTTTTTGCCAAGTCATTTTTCTTTTTTGTTCAATATGTTTTCCTTACAAATCTTCTTGCTGAAATGACAAAAGACTTTAATGCCCCTCCTTTCCTTCGGAAATACGACTCAAGTATTTAATTTTTTAGTCGTCCCATCCCAATGATCTTTCTAGAAAAGTATTGAGGAAGCATCTTGTCCTCTTCAAAGAGAAATATAAAAACAAATATATTATTTTTTAATGGAATGAATCAATTTTTCAACTGTGAAGATAAGATTTGGTCCTTGGAACTGGTATTAACTATTTTTCTACTAGATAAACGAAAAATGACCAAATCTTGTTCTCACCACTATTAAAAAATTGACAACTCATTATTTAAAAAAAAAGTCTTTATTTTACCTTTCAGTCTTTTAGTTATAAAACATTTCATGGCAGTGATGACAAGATTGGTCCTTACCGGTAAGGAGTCAAATATTTTCCGAATTTTTTTTCTTTATTGAAGGACACACACTTTTGACTTTATAAATATATAGAAAGCTGAAAAGAAGCACACATCTTCTCATTACCTCTTATAACTTAATTGTTAGTCATTCTCCAACCCTCTAAACAACATTTACATGTTTTGTAAGTTGTTGGATGTCATGGTGAAATGAAGATGAAAATTACCAAGACAAGATACAGCATTAAAACCTCATACGTACATACATACATATACATGTTCATTGTTCCCCCTTCAACGACACACATGCTCTAACTAGCCCAAACTTTGGGCATGGATTACAAAGCCATGTCTCCAAGTGGCCAAATATTGGAATAACATTACTGAATTTGGAGATGCATCCTTGCAGAAGTCTGAGCCCTTTGGTTTTGTAAATCAGCAAACACATTAAAGCATTGATTGCAAGTTATGATCATAGTGTGTCCTTACAAGGCTTCTAGTAATGTCCTTGATAGATGAGCAACCAGAAAGAGCCATGGTGATCTCTAACTCATTCTTCAGCATTTCCAGCACTGCTCTTACTCCCTCTTCTCCCTTTGCTGCAAGCCCATATATAACTGGCCTCCCTATCTGAATCAGCCAATCATTCCAGTCACAAGTTAGACGAACAAGTTAACTAAGACTTCATTTCACAATGCTTCTTCTTCTGGATTTACTTGAAGGAATTGAGTTCGGCTACCTATTTTTTTTTTGGCTTTCATTTCATAAAATTTGGAAGGGAAGAAATATCGGTTTCGTAATTGCTCGTGTTTTTGTATATGGAAAACCATCTATGTACTTTTGGCTTTGGTTCATTTTAGTCATCTTTACTTACTTTCAAAACGTTCTTTTTAGTCCCTGTATTTTCTACTTTTGTTTATTTTAGTCTTGTACTATTAAATGATACGTTTTGGTCCAGTACTTTTAATAAGTGTCCAATTTGGTCCTGATATGCAAAATTTTAACACAATGGAAACTCTTTAATAAAATTTATGGCTACATTTCAAGAAATTTAGTGAGTGAAGTGTCCTGTTAAAAAAATTATGGTAAAAATAAATGAGATAACAATGAAAGTAAAGGGACCAAAATGGTCCCTTTTTAAAAGTATAGTAGCTAAAAGAGACGTTTACAGAGACTAAAATGAACAAAAGTTGAAAGTACAAAGACCAAACTAGAAGTTTTGAAATTACAAGAACCAACATGGACCAAAGCAAAAAATACAAGGATCAAAATAGTATTTAAACCTAATTTATACCATAATTGTATTTAATTTTTTGATAGTTACTATGTATTCTATTTAATTTAGTTCTATATTACGAGGGTTTGAGTAAAAAAAAAAAAAACAAAAACAAAAAGAAAACCCAGTGTTCTTGGAAATACTTCTGAGAGGAAGAGTTGAAAGTAAGAAACAAGGATTTTATCACACATGGCCCAAAAGGCCAATTGAGTGAGTTTGAAGAGCATGGCGACTAAATACCAAATAGCACAGAATAAAATTTGGAGACCTTTGTCTGTAAATAGTAGTAATCATTTGAAACTTGAAACGAAAATGTATTATGGGACTTCAAATGTTTTGTATGGATAGAGTTGGGAGTATAGAGCTTACAAGGACTGCTTGGGCACCAAGAGCTAACGCCTTAAACACATCTGTTCCTCGTCGTACACCTCCATCTAAGAGGACAGGAACTTTACCCTTGACAGCATGAACAACCTGCATCAAACTTCCTGTTAAAAGTAAGCATAATACTGTGATGCAATTCAACATTTCAACTACTTGGTAACCGATAGTCGAAACTTTGCTCCCTTATACCTAGGGGCACCCGTGCCCGCCTCAAGGGCCAGACCTAGGAGACATCATAGGTTTTTGATATTAAGCTCGCCAGAAGGTTCGAACTTGAGACCTCTAAGCCAGTAAGTATGACCAAGAGACCCCAAGCACTTGCCAACTGCGCTGTCCCTTGAGGGCAACTACACTTGGTATGCTTGGTTCTGATTCTATGGCCCTAACAAGAGCCACATTCACATATTGCTTTCCTATATCAAGTAATATGGAAAATGCATCATACAAGACAAACTTGTGTAAATTCACCAAAGTTTTTGAAAGAATGTGCAAGTAAAGGAGAGAATGTAGCAACACGAGCAAAGTAAGTTGTGAAGGAACAGTTGGATGCAGTGATATCTGTCTAAAAGCTATAAATTAAAGAGAAACAAGAGCAATACAGATACTGGGAGTCATTTACAATCCCTTAAGAAGGTACGTTTCAAAAGAGTTAGGTACCGAACATTTAATCTACGCAGAAATTCAAGAATAATTATATTTCCTCGTACCGACAGCTTCGCGTAATAAAAAAATAGTGCAAAATGAGATTTACCTCTTCAAGGACGGAAACAGTAGCAGGAGAAAAATCTAGTTGGCGGGCTCCATGATTGGAGACAATAATTCCATCAACGCCTACTTCCACAGCCTTAATTGCTGCCATTCATCAACCATGTTAACTAATTAAATGGGCTATCCATGGACACTAACATAACTCACAAACCAGAACAAGGGACTAATCAAGCCAAAAAAAAGGGTAACCAGACACATTATCATGCATTTTCCTGCAGCCATCATATCAGAAGCTTAATTGACAGATAAAATGAGTTCGTACTTCCAGTATTTGAATACAATGTAAAATATGTTATTTCAGAACATTAATCTGATAGAGATAATAGAAGGTTCATTTCAATTCAAATATCTTTAAGACATAATTCTAATCTTACCATCTTCGTGAGTGAGAATCCCCTTTATCAGAATTGGCAAGCTAGTGATTGATTTTAACCACCCTATATCCTGTGGACGGTAAATATCATAACTGAGCCAGTAAAATCAAACATAAGAAAGACAACTTTTAAGCAGTAAAAAAATTCATTAAGAGATGATATTACTAAAACTTCTGGTATGCTGTAGAAGCCATTTATATAACATAGAAATAGTTAAGTTATCGAGTTACAAAAGGGATGCCCTTCAAAACTTATCATGCATCAAAGTAAAATTTTCATAAGCGCAGACAATCAAGTATGCATATATATCTGAACTGTTTATTGCACGTACTTCCCAGCAAAGAGATGCATCAAAAGCCTCGTTAACAAAAGACTCTAATATTGAACCTTTATCCTGCATATGAGATCATGAGTTAAATTTACTTTATCCAGATTAAATGGCAGGCACACAATCAATCTTATACCATACGGTGGACATTAGAGAGATTGGAAATCATTCTATTAAGACTGGCATCTCCAAGATTCCGAAATAGGGAAGTTAAATATTACTCACAGAGCCAACTTCAACAGACAACAGGCCTTCAAGGTTCTTCAGTGGAGGTGTAATCATCCTGCAAGTTCATCAAAGTCCCATTCCAGATGAAACAAAACCAAGGCACTGTTTAAAAATTTGATGACTTAAAACATCCTATCCCACGACTTAAAGAGTTATGATACGACGATGTATCTTATCCCAATTCCATGAAGCACTTTATGCCCAACAAAAGGAATGCAATGCATGAGAGAGGAAAGAAACTAAGATGTTAAGCATTGCTACTTGTTCTTTATGTCAGCCTCCCTTCTACCTAGCCGGGGAGTATCAGCAGTCAGGACAATTGCTTTATATCCAGATCTCTCAGCTCTCTGTACTAGCAAAGCTGAGATATCACGCTTTCTGAAAACCTGATTACAGAATGAGAAGTTCAATTAAAAAAACAAACAATTGATTTCTGCTACAGGAAAAGTTCGAAGGAGTGGGATTTACATATAATTGAAAAAAACGAACAGCATTGCAACTAGAGGCAACTTCCTCTATTGAGTAGGATGAGGCATATGATAGAACCTACACACAAAACCAACTAGTTCAAATACCAAATGAGTAAAATGGCTTCCAGTTTGCAGTCACATTAGTACCATTATGGTTTTTGCAGCTGCTGCTGCCCTTGCTGTGGCTAGCTCTCCTGAAAGAAGACAAATATCAACCAGGAAAAGTGGAATGATAACCATTTATCCATTTCTCAACTAAGCAATCCACCAAAAATTTTAACCTTCACAGTGTGCCAATTTGTGTGCACCAGTTGGAGCAACCATGATAGGTTCAGATATGAGGTAGCCCAATATGGTTGTTGACATATCAATTTTGCTTACATCGACAAGAATTCGAGGTCGGATACTGAAAACAATTAAAATTTCATGAATAACATATAGCATCACTTTTCACAGTAATCATAAGCTAGCTTCAAAATTACATGATTCTATGGAAAGCTTGCATGTTTTCTCTAAGTGTGTGCTGGTCCTCAGCTCCTCCCGCATAGTAATCATAATACATTTTTGGAAGTGCTTGCCTAGCCAATTCTTTATAGTCATTCACATTCACTGGTTCAGATGACATTTTATCCTGAGAAAACAGAGACTAGAACATTATTTTTTTAGAGCTTTTGGTACCATGAACTAAGCATGTGTGTATAGCAGGATGATGCATCCAAATAGATATAACTCATATGAGGCAAAAATAAGATCTGTACAACACCTGGCAATCAAATAAAAACATTACTTGAAGTTCTAAACCAGGATGCACAGTTACAGTGATTGTGCCAAGTTTTGGTACATCTTCTTCCAATAGAAATTCCTTGGATGTGTAATTTCTCTTCTCAAAACGGGGAAAGTAATCCCACTTCTAGGGAGGACAAAGAGTACAATTAGTACACCCATTGATTTATACTCTCTCTCATTTATTTTGGCCAGAAAACCTATGGCAAATATCTTACTTAGTTCACTTCTTGAGGATGGGGAGATGAGAGTTTCCAGTTTCCCCGCTGGAACTGTTACAGCACCATACAAGTTGGCCAAAATTCATGACACAAACTCAACACACGCACACAGCGTCACAAGATACTAACTTAGAATTCTTTTATGATGCGACCCTCTTGATATCTTGATACGTACAAACTGAAGCAGGAATCATTTCAGAGACACCACGACCAGAAAGAATCAAGATGACCCACTAAACTTGAGATTCATAATGGAACGGAATATAAATAATCTTCTTAAAAAGACACTTGAGAAAGCCGTAGATCAGCAAAATAAAGCTTACAGATATCACCAGGAGGATGTTGAAATTGAGGAAAAACAGTGAGCCAATGGATAAGGCAGAGCTGACATCAATTATTAACTTGACGCTCTTATTTTGACCCGTGCAGTCTTCAATACAGAATGGGTCAAGCTGGTTAGCTCTACGAGAGCACCAACTTGAATAAAACATAAGTTCAACTAAAAGTTGAAGACATGTTGCCAATTATTTATTTTTTATTTTTTTGAAAGGCATATTGCTAATTATTGGACCTACTAGAAGTCGATCTTTAGATGAACTTATATGCAATTTATTTACTCCGATGGGGATTGAAAGCGTCGAACTTAAAAATGCTATTGTATTTTCTTAACTATTAATAGATAGTAAAAATTTTACATTGTTATGGGGAAAAACGAGAAGAATTTATCAAAGGATGCAAATTTCTAGAGTAAAACACAGTAGACCGTTCAATTTTTTTGAAGAAAAGTATTCCCCATCACAACATAAGTCGAGAGTTCAAACCTATGATTCCTTAAATAAAATAGTGATGTCTTAACGACTCAGTCATAAACATAGTTCAACAATAATTGATATATACTCTTCCCTTTGAAGTTAGAGGTTCGATCTCCGTATTCTCAAATTGTCGTAGAACTAAAAAGAAAAAAGCAACTCAGACATGCTTAAGTTGACTATTAATTGTTTATGTTGTCTAGTGATTTAATATTTTTTTGTTGTTATTTAGGGAAGTCACAGGAGCCTCATTATTCAGGACTCTTGTGCGAACCATGGATTTAAGATTGTCTTAAAAGTGCACAGAAGATCCTTCTTTGCCTCCTCACTAAGGTTCTGATCGATAGAGTGGAAAGTGTTTAAATACTTTTAGAGCTATTTATCAGAAGTCTCCAAATATTAGGAATAACATTACTGAAGAATTGGAGATACATCCTTGCAGAACTCCTTTATGTAAATCAGGACAGGAGGTAGCTGCTTACTTATATTATAACGCAAACACATTAAAGCATTGATTGCAGCTTATCATACTGTGTCCTCACAAGGCTTCTAGTAATATCCTTGATGGACGGGCAACCAGAAAGTGCCATAGTGATCTCCAACTCATTCTTGAGCATTTCCAGCACTGTTCTTACTCCCTCTTCTCCCTTTGCTGCTAGCCCAAACAAAACTGGTCTCCCTATCTGAATCAAATCACAATCAATTTTGACATGAGAGAGAAGATCCCGGTCCATAGTCGAAAAAACACTGTTCTAGGGAATATTTCTCAGAGGTGAAAGGTATGACTAAATTAAAAGTTTGAAGTGAGAACCAAGGATTTTATCATACATTGCCTAACAGGCCAATTAAAATGTGACTTTGAAGGACATGACAATTATATACCAAATAGCATACATTCAACTTTGGAGACCTCTTATCTGTGAATAGAAGAGTAATTTTTTTGTGGGATGAGAAGACCGTGAATAGAAGAGTATCCTTTGAAACTTTAAATGAAAATGAGTTGGGGGTATAGAGCTTACAAGGACTGCTTGGGCACCAAGGGCTAACGCCTTAAACACATCTGTTCCTCGTCGCACACCTCCGTCGAAGAGGACAGGAACTCTACCCTTGACAGCATGAACTACCTGCATCAAATTTCCTGTTAAAACTGTACTGCCAAAACCCATGCTTATCACTTAAAGACAAACTAAAAGATTATAGTAATTGGAAAAGTAAGCATATTGTAGATGTTGAATGCTATTCAACTACACTTGGTAAGCTTGATTCACATTCTACTCTAACATTGCCGACCTATGGTTCTGACAAGAGACTCATTTACATGTTGCTTTCATATATCCAGTAATATGGAAATGCATCACCAAATTTTTGAAAGAATGTGCGAGTAAAGGACAGGATATAGCAATTTGAACTCTACACAAAACATATCAGTTTGTATACACTTTGCATTTATCTGGATCTGAACCTGCAGCATACGGTGATTGAAGAAGGACCATTTACTAAAAAGTAGCATGTTATGCAAAATAATTCAATATTTCAAAATAAAGATTTGATTTGAAAGCTTACAATTAAAAAAAGAAAACTTGAGCAGATCCACATACAAGAATCAATCAAGATCCTTTACAGAAGGCAGGTTTTGATTTAAGAAAAGAGAACAGAGGTACTGTGAAATTCACATCTTTGGCCAATAGAAAAGTAGTGAAAAATGAAACTTACCTCTTCAAGAACAGAAACAGTAGCAGGAGCAAAATCGAGTTGGCGGGCCCCATGATTGGAGACAATAATTCCATCAACACCTGCTTCCACAGCTCTAGTTGCTGCCAATCATTAAGCATGTCAATGAATTAAATGGGCTATCGATGCGGACTGACATAACTTATAAACCAGAAGGAGATTAACCAAGGAAAAGAATATGCGACCAGGCACTCAAGCATAAAATTTCAAAACGTTGAAATGAAATTGTGTGGTCCAAGATGGATAAACTTTTCCACTAGTCATCATGTCTTTTACTTCATCATCATATCAGAAACTTAATTGACAGATTAAATGAGTTCATAATTGTAGTTGTAGCATTTGAATTCAATTTAAAATATGTTACTTTGGAATATTCATCTGATAGAGATAAAAGAAGGCTCATTTCCTGGATCAAATGTCTTTAAGACATAACTTAACCTTACCATCTTCATGAGTAAGAATTCCCTTGATCAAAATTGGCAGGCTAGTGATTGATCTTAACCATCCTATATCCTGTAGACAGTAAAATATTATAACTGAATTAGAAAGAATTTATACGTATAGGGAATCTCAGAAAATGAAACTTTTGAGTACTTTCATTGAAATAATGATATAACTAAAATTTCTGAAACGCTGTACATCCATTCTTATGGTAGAGAGAAGTCTATATAACATAGAAGTCGTTATATTACTGAATCACATGAAAGGATATCCTCCCAAACTTATTAAGCATCAAAGTTAAATCTTCATAAGCAGACATTTAAGTATATGATAGGAATCTGAGCAGTTTATTGTACATACTTCCCAGCGCAGAGATGCATCCAAGGTCGCATTGGCATGAGCTTCTAATTTTGAACCTTGATCCTGCATAAGATCATTTGTTAAAATTTATTATAAAATAAGCCTAAGAGCAGCAGAAATGATGTTTTGAAATTCTTGTTGCTGTGAGTTAAGATGCATGGTAGTATACTTGAGGTAAGAGAAAAGGGAACTTGGATGTATGCACAGCCCAAATTGCTGATCCAAAGAACCATGCAAATAAGTATATTCAGTAAAATAGTAGGGCATATAATCTATACCATGAAATGGATGGTAGTTAGATTACAAAATTCCTCTATGGTAAGTGGTAATTCCAATATTCTAGATCAGGTAATTGAATTATTACTCACAGAGTTAATTTCAACCGATACGAGGCCTTCAAGATTCTTCACTGGAGGTGCAATCATTCTACAAATTCACCCAAATGCTTTTCCAGATGAGACAAAAATCAAGGCACAGCTTACAATTGATGCAAGACAAAGGAATAAAAAGGATTCTATCTCACGATTTAAGAGTTATGATACAGTCATCCCAATTCCATTGAAGCATTTTATACCCAGCAAAAATAACGCTATGCATGAGATAAAAGAAACTGAGATGAGAAACATTGCTACTTGTTCTTTATGTCAGCCTCCCTTCTTCCAAGCCGAGGAGTATCAGCAGTCAGGACTATTGCCTTGTATCCAGATCTCTCAGCTCTCTTTACTAGCAGAGTTGTGATATCACGCCTTTTGAATACCTTATTATAGAAAGAGAAACTAAATTAAAACTTGCATATAATTGGATTGCTGCTGCAGGGAAGGATTGAAGAAAGGATACTTAAAGAACAGAAGGGCCATTACATATAATTGAAAAAAACGGACAGCATCACAGCTAGAGGCAACTTCCTCTATTGAAGAGGTCGCAGAGTAGGATAGAACCTACAAACAAAGGCAACTAAATTCAATTACCATTATGACTGTACAAGTTAAGTAACTTCTAGATTGTAGTCACATTAGTACCATTATGGTTTTTGCAGCAGCTGCTGCCCTGGCCGTGGCTAGTTCTCCTGAAAGAACACAAAAATCATCAAGGAAGAGTAAAATGAAAACCAGTTCTCAACTAAGTTAGCCATCCTTATCAAGAAAAAGGAAAAAAAATCTAAGCAATGCACTAAGAGGTTTAACCTTCATGGTATGCTAGCTTATGTGCTGCAGTTGGAGCAACCATGATAGGTGCAGATATGCGATAGCCCAATATGGTTGTTGACATATCAATTTTGCTCACATCCACAAGAACTCTAGGTCGGATCCTGAAAATCATAAAAATGATGAATAACATAGAGCCTCACTTTTTCTCATAACAATCATCAGTTAGCTTCAGAATTACGTGATTTTATGGAAAGCTTGTATGTTCTCTCTAAGTGTGTGTTGGTCCTCAGCACCCCCTGCATAGAAATCATAATACATTTTTGGAAGTGCCTGCCTAGCCAATTCTTTGAAGTCATTCACATTCATCGGCTCAGAAGACATTTTATCCTGACAAAATAGAGACTAAAGAATTATTAAGTGATTGGTACTAAAATTTGTTGGGAAAAGAGTAACAGCTGCCACCATAAATCAAGCAAGCATAAAAGGCACCGGAGGATTTTCTGAACTTTCTCAAATTTATAATGGGAGCTTTCGGTGCCATGAATTAAGCGTACTGTACAGTAGGATGATGCACCCAAATAGAGGAAGAGTGAGATCTCTACAACACCCAGTAATCAAATAAAGAAATTATTTAAACCAGGACGAAAAGCATAGCTACCATGGCTGTTCTAAGTTTTGGTTCGTCATCCTCTAGCAGTTTGTTGTGTACATAATTTCTCAACCCAAAATGAGAAAGCAACTTAGCTTCTAGTAAGGACTTAAGATGGATAATTATGTTGTCCAAATAGTAGAAGAATATATGAAGGTCGTGCTAAAAAGTTCAGCACAATCATTGAGTATCTTGCATAGTTTCCCTTTTATTTTCTTTGTAACGATCTTAATCTACTTCTTGAGGAGAGGGAGATGAGACTTCCCCGTTTCTCCCACTGAATCATACAGTACCAACGTACTGGTTAGCCAAAATTCATATGGCACATAACACATACACACATAGGCTCAAGTTATTAAGTTGTAATTCTTTTAGAAGGTTACTTTCTTGATATGTAAAACTGAAGCATAGAGAAGAGCAAGATGACCCACAAACTTTGGACTCTTAATGGAATGAAACATGGTAATCTTCATGAAAACACACTTTTTTTTCCCTGAAAGATTCATGAAAATACACTTAAGAATGCAGAAGATCAGCAAAAAGTAAGCTTACAGACATTGAAAGTGGGGAACAACACTGGGTCACTAGTTTATAGAGAACAGAAAAACGTGATCATTGCGCAAAAAAATTGATAGAACTCGAATCAGTTTCTACCTTGAGGCTTGACGCTCCTGTTATATTGACCCAACTGGAAAGTGCAGGCTTCAATGGAAAATGGGTTGAGCTGGTTACCTCTACGAAAATCCAGACTCTTAAGAGAAGTTGAAGTCGAATATAGGACTGTGGCCTATGATTGCGTGTTCTCTAGTAGAAGTGGAAGTTTAGAAGATATCGATCAACTTAATTTGTTGATCCATTAGCAATCCAAGTACTCTGTTTTATTGTAATAATTTCATTACGGATGGTGACGGCCGATGCCAAAATACGATGAATATTCAAATGTGTTTAAATTGACGAAAACGATGTCGGACTTAGAGGTGGAGACAAGATTAATTCTTACCATTAGGAGCCGAACAAGGACCACATCATGTCCACACCACTATTAAAAAAATTCACAACTCATTATTTAAAAAAAAAAATTAATTTTGCATTTCCTTCTCTTAATTGTCATTTTATTAATTGTCAAACATTTAGTGATACTAAGTTATTAACGACAATATTGCTTATTACCATCAAGGAACCAAGTATTTTCCTTCTCAAACAGACCAACATGAGCCTGCCATCAAACAGAATTACCCATTATCAATTGGTGTCCTATGCAACAAATCTATTTCTTCATTGCTTTCCAGAAACGTGGCATAATAAGATCGATTACGTTATTGGTTTTCAAAGGGGTTGGACTCTGTACCTTCTATCTTTATTCAATGTCATTCAAGTAGAAGAGAACAAAAGGAATATCATCCTAAAGAAAATATAGAACAGAAATAATGTGGTCAAACAAAGCCCATCCCCTCCCAAGAAAAGGGAAAAAAGGGCAGAGATCTATGAATGTTCAATACTTATCATACAGAAGATGTAAATGTTCTCACTAATCTAACTGTTAGATGGAGGGAATCCTCACAGTTCACGAGGGAGCATCTTCCCCTTTGCATACAAAACGTGTGTTCTAACTCAATCCCACCTTGAAAGTTGAGACATGGACTCCATAGTCTCGAGTTACGCCAAAAATGCATGCAGCAATCCACGGCGTTGAAGAAGCCTCATAATATTTCAGATTAGAATTGGCAATTGGGTTACCAAATCTTTGTTTTCACCCAGAATAGGAGAATTACGACTCCAAGCACGATACCTACAGGTGCCCACTTCCGAATCAAAGCCTACAAATACAAGTATAGAACGTGAAGGCAAGACTAATCAATGGATGGTATACACTGGAGTTTTTCAAACACCCGGCAAACAATAGTTTCATTGGACCATTTTCTGAATTATCAGATTTCAACAAGTCTATTCTTAGGAAATTTTGAACCAGACCACAATGTACTAGTAAAACAGAATTTTCTTAATGAAGAAAAATAAAAAAGTTCATCCCAATAACTTATTTTACGTCTCCTCAAAACAATCCCACATGATAGGTTATCAATAAAAAAAAAAACTTGATTCAAATTGTACCAATCAAGCACCATAAAAACCTATCATAGTCCCAAACAATCCCTGAAACGCAGTTTAGTTTTTTTGGAGCTGAAAGGTCCTGGGTTTACACAGTTTAGTAACGCAAATCTTTCTAGGATAGGTCTACAATAATTATATTCATCTAGCATGGCAGAGTAGCTCAAGTCCATATTCAGATTCAAAGCTTAATGACCCTCAGCTAATCTTTAGGTTATCACAACTAACGCCTAATTCATGTCATTTAAAATTCATTCCAAGAAAATTTCAATAATCTGAAACCACAACACTACATATAATATAGGACTTCCACTTGTTAACTTTCAATGTAGACGTAGACCTAAGTCAGGATACAAATTGCGAGCTATTTAAATAACCATGATATAAAAGAAACTTTTTTGGAAACCTCATTGATCTCCAGAGAAGTTTATGTGTGTAATTGTATGCAGCAACTACCTGTTCTTAAGATTTGCGGCAACAGTACACATTCATTACATACAGATAATGAAACAAATAGCCATATAAGACATGCAAGATTTTCAATAAGTTGGTTGGAGTAAAACTCCCTCACAAATTCCACACATATGATGAAACTAACCTGTCGATTCAAGTCTTTTGCCTTGTCAGCATAAATGCGAGATTCTGATGTTAATCGACTTGACATTTCACTAACCTCTGCAAAATTAGTAATTGTAAGAGAATAAAAAAAGTACATTGTTATTCATCAAAAACTGAAAAATAAATATGGAAGCAATACCACATCTAGATCTGCAAAAATATCTAAGCTAATTGCTAATAAGAACAACATTAGCAAAACATTAAATCAAACCCAATCGACAGACTCAACACCATAAGTTGCTCAAACAAGTTCAAATCGATAGCCTCCTAACTGTTCAAGTCACAAGGGGCCACTAATATGCTGAGAATGCTTGCCAAAAAAACTAGACATAGAATATGTTTTACAATCTATTGACCAGAAGATATAACTAACCAATGCATGAAGCAACAACAGTGGGTATAAACGCTATACTTATATCTGTAAGTTGTTTGTGTTTCAAAATAAAACGTATACACATTGGTGTAAAGCAAGACAAGAGCCTTTTGTCTTCTCTCCTCTAAAAATCCCATACAATCCTCCACGCACCCAGAAAAAAAAAGTTCCCAATCATCACAAAAAGGAAATTAGTCCCAAATGTAAGGGAAACAGGAAACAAGCTATTGAAATACATAAACAGAGATTTAACACTTCCTCACGAAAATATTATTAAGTTGTGACCATTTGTCAACTACACACTTCCTTGCACCTTAGCACCTTGCACACAGCTTTTATTTACATATTTCAGCACCGACTCTTTATAGCTTCACACAGACATGAGATAAAGGGGGGAGAGAGAGAGGAGAGAGGCAGGATATAGGGAGCATCTTACGATCTAACTTTTCACCCACACCAAGAACTTCCTGAACATTTCGAGTCATTATTTGGTGCACTTCATAGAGTTCATCATTTAATTTTGCAATATTACGCTGGGTACGGGTGTCCTGATATAGCTTCTTCGTTTTCTGCATGAATGTATCTTTTAAACATAAAAGGCAGAAAGATCAAATCCGGAAGAAGAGGCATAGAGAACAAGGTTCTTGACAGAAGAAATGAAGACAAAGTTAACTAAGTCTAAGGTCAGCCCGCACCAAACTTGATAAATGCATATGGCCTAGCAGCAGTTTCAATCTGAGGCCCATTAACACGTTCAAATTCATTCTTAAGGTCTTCAAGATACTGGAAAGCAAGTTTTTTTGGGTAAGCACGGTCGCACATTGTCAAATAGCAAACACGCCCCTCAATTATATAACTGAATGCTGTCAAGGAAACATAAAATCCAGAGACTTCTAAGATAATAGTACGAATAGTGTCAATAAAGATGGGAAAGAAATGGAATCAACAGCAATATTTAAAAAATGTTTCAGTTCCAAAGGTTCAGAGCAATTTACAACCGTACATTGTGGCTAGGTAAGTTGGTATTAAGTCCAAAATCTGCTTTAGACTATGATCTTGGTATTGCCTAAATGGCAGTTCAACAGAATAAAGAATAATAGAATAACAGAGACAGCTAGCCCTATTAAAAGAAAACTAACAATGCTTTCATAATCATTGTCAGTAAACCAAAGAGTTAAAAGCTCAAATCTTCCAAAACCGTTAGAAAATCATTTCCGACCTATAGAATAAGGGATAGTTACTTGTAGCAAACTAAAATAAATACCTGAACTTTGATATCATATATTCACACGGAAGGCACATAATTTCTCTAATAAATTCGAAGCTGGTTTCAAGTAAATACTGAACGGATAACGATAAATTTAATAAAATATACAAATATAAACCCAAGAAATAGAAGAGAGAAGATATGATGAACACAACAAATAACAATGAGTATTATTGAGAGAAGGGCACTTGATACTCTAATCTAACGAATGCTCAACAAGAATATAACTTATGTACTGATGTCACAGTGCATGGAAAGAAAACTTGCAAGTTGCAAGGATACTGAAAGACATAAGAGCCAGTTTCAATAGACATCCTCGAAGGTTGATTCTGTCCTCTTGATAAGTTCTTAAACAAAGCTTTGGCTTGCTGCTTGAAATATTCAGCATCTTTCAAATCACGACCATCATCTAGTCCCTCAGCAAGAGGAAGACCGTCAGTAACACGGGCAATCATTGTCAGCTTCACCATCTTTAATTTAACACCTACACAGCCATGGTGAAATTTGAAACACCATCCAGCACATTAGTCAAATCGTCTCAGGGCCAAGCAAGAAACAATTTCAATACGATCGGGAGTGAAAACTTGAAATACATATAAATTACGTAAAAGAAAAGAAAGATAGAAAAATAAGAACAAAGATAAACTGAGATACTACTTATTAATGATTCAAATGCTGAACACTTGTTTCTAACGTGACAATGATAGTATTTCCAAGCCCCTTACCGCTTTCGGAGCGATTCAGCAGTAAATTAATCGACTGAAATTCTAACAAATCGAACTGAATAACCCAAATACTTTAAATTCCGCCAAATTATGATGAAGAAATGTGTTCTTCATCGGAGATAACATTTTCGAAAAAATGAACCGATTGTTTTCTCGATCTAACAATGACTAGAAAACTCGTTTAAAATCCCAATTACAACGCACAGCGACAACGTAGTCATTCACCCCCTAGAAAACCAAAACCCGAATCAAATTCGGGAACGAAAGTGTTTACAGCGTGCTCTGCGGAAGCACAATTCCACTGTCCACTGCAACGTTTAAATTGTGCGGGAAAAAGATGAAAGATCACAAAGAAAACAAAGCGAATTTTAATCATACCTGACTATTGCATTGGGGTTCTGATTTGATTTAGAGGATTTAAAGGGTTGTGAAATTAACGGAGGAATTTACCAACCAATACAGTATTTTAAATGGACAAATTGGATTTTATTGTAATGGTAAGAGAATTGAATTTCTTCGGTTTCTTTTCTTCTTCAGTTCTTCAGCAATTTCATTCGGAAATCGGAACAATTTCTCCGGAACGTCTCCGCCTAGCGCACGCGCAGCCGAGATCTGACGTCCAAGAAACGTATTGCGCTATATATATTAGCCCTTTATGATCATCTCTGCCGAGTACAAAAATTGGGCCCAAGGAACCCAAATAGACAGAATTAAAGGGATAAACACATAAATAATATTGCATCATTTACATAAAAACATATTAAGAAAATAATTATATGTACACGCATACATGTATGTATCTGTTCAAAATTGTTATAATTAGGGCTGGTTAAGACATCTATTTTTGATCAAAAGGTCATGAGTTCAAACCTGCACCCTTACCTGTTGTAAAAAAAAATTATTATAACTAAAGAGAGAAATATAAAATAGTAAAACTTAAATGCTATATAAATGTTGATTTAAAGAAATAATTATAAATAAGAGGAAACGTATGTTATCAGGTAATGTTGTAAGTTCAAAGAAACTTGAACTTTACCCATCTAATCTTTTATGGTTTGGACAAAATTTAAAATTGATATATGTGGTCTTAAAAGTTTTAATTTAGTCCTATTGTCCCGGTCTAGTTTTAATTCGAGTCCTATGATGTTAAAAGTTTCTATTTAGTTCCTACCTTGGACCAAATCTCAACTATCATTTTTAAATTTAGTATATATATATATATGTTACTTTGCTATCAAAATTAGAAACTGGTACATGATTTTTTTTAACATGATCAAATTGAAAACTTTTAAATCATAGAAGGTATCTATAGTTTATAAGCGCGGGTACGGGTAGGAGCGGAATTACACATAACCAAAGCGCTTTAAAACGACGTAGCAAACAGAAGAGATGGGCAAGCCTAGCTTGTTTCCCAAGCTAGAGTAACAGTAGTTTTGTTCGATTGTGTGCACTTAAATACCCTTCAAAATCAAGACATTATGCACATGATTTTAGTTGATAACTTAGCAAGAGTTGTGTGGAATATATAGATAAAAGGAGATGTAATAACCTATAATTTCCTTTTATAGGATTCACTCATTGAGGAGCATGAGATTGAAAGGCCCATGAGAGTATGCATGGAAAGAAAAAGTTGAATACATGAGTTGGAAGAGTAAGTAATATTTTATGTGTTTTTTACCTCAATTCCAATTTTATTATCTGTAACCGAAGGGTTGAAAGTGTTAAATAATATTTCTCAAGTTTACTCAAGAAGCCTCCTTGAAAGTCTTTAGAAACTACTAGATTAATGATTTTACAAAGCTTGCTCACGAAATTTTTCCGTTGAAGTAACTAGAAGCTACTAGCTAGAGTGAAATATGTGGTAAATATATGGTCACTAGATCATCATCTTATCCAAGACTAATATGTGACACATTTGTAGCCTTAGAAATTTGCTCGTTGAGCAAGTATAGTTAGACTATAAATAGGTGGTCACCCATACTTATTAGACCGTCCCAAAAATCTCTAATTCCAAGTAAGCTAAAATTTGAGTGTGAGGTTTGGTGAGATAAAGATATAAAGAGTTTTTTATTGGGAGAGATTTTGTTTTCCTAAAAAAGAAAGTTTGTAACTTTTAACTTTTGAGTGAAATTCTTCTTCTTTGCATGTGGTTTTTACCCTTATTCGTTTAGGGGTTTTTCACGTAAAATTATTGTATCATTTTTCTTCTTCTTTCCTCTCTACTTCTTTTTCAATCGAGAGGCAGCAGCAATACAACGTGGCAAACAAAATCCCAAAAACAGATAATAACATGATTTGCTAATTAAACTTAGATTAGGAGAAATGTGATGTTTAACTTAATTATATCTTAGAGAATCAGTTTTTAATTTACTTTGTTACGGATGAAATTCGATCATATGATTTTGTTTTTTCAAGTACAATATTTGAGGCGAGAAAACGAACTCAGTCTCAACTACATAATAGTCATGCTCCTTTGTTGACTACAGTAATTATTAGTTTGTACATCTGGAAGGAAATTTGTTGTACATAAAAATGACAAAAAAAAAAAAGCAAAGATATAGATATATACATATTAATATAATTGGGTTGAACAAAAGAGAATTAAAGAGATTTATGCCTCGTTTCCGCATAAAATTAGAGCAGTCATCTCTTGATCTTCCGTCAACGATCTAGAGCTGTTATTACGATCCTATGAACAATAATAATAATAAATATATATATACACACATATATATATCAATAAAATGAAAGGAATTAAAAAAGAAAAAAAAAAGTAATTACCAATCGTAAACGGAAGGGGTTGTTCGGTCAGGGAGTTCCAGGGGGCGAGGAAAATCAAGAGATCTTCTCCTCGTGATTAGTCTCTTGATATCGTCGTCTCGAGGCGTCACCGGCGGTGGAGTCGGCGGCGGCCGCGAGTCATGAGTGTGAGAGAGGGTAGTAGGGCTAGGAATGGAGATCGTCATCGGCGGAGATCTGTGGGCGGCGAAGGAATTGTACTTGCGAAGGCGTCCCAGGGCGGAATCCGGCGGAGGACCGGCAAGGGTTTCGTCCCAGATGTTTTGGAGGAAACTCATGGTGTACGCGAATTACTGATTTCTCTCCCTACACACTACACCCTCTGCTTAATTTGCTTTATTTTATAAACCACAACAAAAAAAAAAAAAAACAAAAAAACAAACAAAAGTCTTCATTGGCTCAGTGGTCCACTTCCGGTTCCGGCTTCCATCTCTATTATGGCTCTACCATTCACTATTATTCACCCACTCATCATATTTTGTACCAAAATATACTTGGCTTAATTAACTTGTCAAATCTCGTTCTCGCCTCGGTTGAAAAATTGATAACTCATTAATTCGTTTCATTTTTCTCTTTTAGTTGTTCAACGTTTAATGATGGTTGTTTGAGTGAAAATCATAAAGTCACATACACGAACATGTCCACCTAGACAAATACCATATTCAGGTCTACCTTGAACCTATCTGATTACTGACTTGAGTGTCGAATAGCTTGCCCCTCTTGTGCAGGTCATCCCCCAACTAGACGAGTTAGCTATTCCACGTGTCCGACCTCTTCTAGGTCGGACCGCACCAGTTTTCTGCATAAACAGTGGTAAGGACAATATTTCTCCTTAACGTTAAAGATCAGGATCCAAGTATTTTCCTATTTTGTCTACTTTATAAAAAAAAATTATCTTTTAGAATCTCTGTTTCAAATGTCGACCGACACATCGACATGTTGTTCGACGTGTCGACAAAGGGGGAATAATGGCAGAGAGATTCTAATTAGTCAAGAAGGGGATCTCTTGTTTTTCAAGAGAAAATCTAGATCGAAGGGCCAATAGAACTTAAAAAAAAAATTTCTGTACTAAATGTCTTTTTAGTTTTTGATAAATTCAAAGATTGGCAAAGAGAAAAAAGAAAAGTTGAAAATAATGACGGAAGGCGATCTAGAAAACACAACAAGTTGTATAAATATATTACTTATATATTTAAATATGATGGTTAAAAATAATTAATTATAGGCTAGCATTAAATTTTTATTTATGAACCCAAAAAAATTTGTATGAATATCTCTAATTTTCATAATTCTCTCTAAAGTATCTACATTGTCCAAATTAGAAAACCTTATCTAGAATAAATAAAAATGGTAATATCAAATTTATAAGTTGAAAAGAAATTGAGAGAAATTTTGAGGCGAGAAATTGAGATGAAGGCTGCGGCAGCCCCGTAAGAAAGCGGGCAGCTAAGCATCGACAGGGATAAGTGGAAAGCAATCAAATGAGGACAAGGGGAGTAGAAATCTGACCATTCATTTTTATTTATTTTTTTCTCTATTTTACACGTCATTGGATAAGATTTCACGCCATTGAATTTTTCTTTCTTAATAAAAATTAATTAAGGTCAGCATCATGGTAGGATTAAGCAATAATGTGGTATCGATTATCAAACCTTTTTTTTTCTTTTTTTGGTGTTCTTTCTGTATGAGAAGGTATAAAGTTTTATTTAAAATAGTATTATTATTTCAAAATCTAATTTTGATGGACGGTGGAGATGAAACCAACTACCTAAATTAGGTATACTTCCCGTTGATTTGAAATCAAATGAATGTAAAAACAAATTGGATTGTGGTGATCATTTTCATTTTCTATGTAAAATCCTTATAGTCTATTTTTAATATTTCATGCTTCGGGTTAATCGAAACACAATCATACTTTCTTAAAAAAAAAAATTGAAATGGATGATTCTGGTCTTTTTTTTCAGCTTCCATTCATTGTTCTTAATTTTTTCCATTTCTTTTTGGAGGGGAAATTATATAATTCACTTGAAAGTTTTGGGCGAAATAAGAAAGAAAAAAAATCTGAAACATATCAAACAATCATCTCGTACTCTCTAAAGTATTTTGTTTTCTATGTTTTTTTTCCTTATTATATAATTTACTCAATTTTGAAATATCAAATATATTTATGCCCATCGGTCATTGCTACATTTTAAAGAAAAGTTTGATTATCTTTACCATTGGTTATTTCTTATATCAAGAAATAAATGCATTGAATCGAGATAATGTGATCACCGGAAACTTAGAAACAAATATGTGGAAATATTTGTACCTGATGATGACATTTTCTAATTCTTAATTCATCAAGAAATAAAAAGTAAACATATGATTAAATAATGAAATATTATAAAGCAAATGTTTAAAAAATAGCAAAATATCATTGACTTATTAGTGCTCCAATATGGTTAAAAAAAGAAAAGAAAGATGTAGTCCTCCTTTTTAGTGGGAGAAATTTGTTTTGGAATTATGATAAGTCTTAGAATTAGTTATAGCGAGTAAAGGGATGGTTTATTGTCAAAGTTTCAACTTTTTTTTTTCTGCTTTAGCTAATTGAATTATGTTTAAAGGTGTCTAACACTCAAGTCTCTTGCTGCTATACCAACATTCTAGGATGTAGAGTATATATCCGTACATTAATAACATCATATACCTATAAAATATTACTTTAAATTAGTGCTCAGCATAAAGTAGACAGTTGAGAGGGATGTTGATAGAGAAAGGGACAAAGTTGAAATATTTTCCAACTTTTCATTCATGAAAATTGGGCCCTACTTGCTCTTAATTCTTTAATCTCTATTAGTGGTTTCTTTGACTCTTTGTTTAACATGTGTTATACCTATTTTTCAATTTATCTGATCATACATTCAAATTTAGAATTAATTATAAATTTATCAATTTATAAAATCAGTTTCAATTTTTGTAAGTATTAAATTAAAGAATAATAGGTATACATAAACTCTTAAAACAAAAATAGTAAAAAGAAAATTATAAACTATATTTTTCAATCACAAAGTAACTCCAAAACATCTACCTGAGAGATTGGTACGCATGTGTATTAAACTTAAAAGAAAGAAGAAAATGAGGGAGGAAGAAGACACAAAATAAGTGTTGAAAAAAGACAATTTGTAGAAAAAAAAAAGTTAGAGAGAGGATATTTATACAATCGTAAAACTTAAAATAATTTTTATTTTATTAAAACTACAAAACCTTTTAAATTCTATTACTAATTATAATTAAAATTTGAGTGAAATAAACTATTCATCATTGAGTTTGAGAATATGTTTTTATTTAGTCACTAACTAGGTCGAGTGAGGAGGGAGAGAGTGAGAAAGCTGTTAACTCATCAATACAATGTTGACATTGCGTTCACTTTTAAAATTGAGTGACCAAATATAGATTTCTATTTGGTTAAATAGGAATAAAAATGTATTTTACCGTATTTTAATTTACTTTATATGAATTTATAGAAATTTTGCTGACATGAGATGAAGTCAATTGCATAAAAAGGAATTAGGGGATGCGAGATGTTTTTTTTTCTTTTTTTCCTTTTTCTAGTTCCAATGACGATAATATTTTCAATCTTTTGGCTTATTTTTATTTTAAACGAAGTATTGTTATTTTTCTTGAAACAAAATATTATCAATAACATAAGTATATAAGAACAAGTAATTAGCTGAAGGAAGAGCAATAAGCTTCATCATCACGAGCAGTCATCATTTTGAGGTATCGTAGGTAGGCACAACGTATTTTGAAACTGTTTGCAAAACGACGTATAACAACATTTAATTAGCTGAAAGAAAAGCAAAGTTATGTGATAAAAGAGAGATTAGATGATAAACAACAAACTGAACAAACACCGATCTTAATCAAAGTATCAAATATGTGGAACGACATGTCAACATGTTTATAGGAGGAGAATTTTGTTTTCCCCCTTCTATCGAGGATAATTTCTTTTTTTTTAGTACAACGGGTGGAGTGGGGATTTAAACTTCAAACTCATACTTTAATCTGTTGAACTATGTTCTGATTGACAACAAGAAATGCGTGGAGTCAAGCTCGAGCAAAGAGGATAATCTCAAAATGTCGAAATATCGACCGAAATTTCATGATATCAACAATTTTAATCTTGAGAAAAATGATATTGCATTTGGGCCTCAAATCTACCAATTTGGCCCGTTTCAGTATACCATAGTCAGCCCATGCATGCAAGTCATTTGAGTCTTGGAATAGTGGTGGATGATGGCTTTTATACAAGGCTGAAGACTATTCTTATTTTCTTTGGATTTCATTTCACTTTTAATTTAACGTTTTCTTTATTTTATTCAAATAATTTTATTTAACTATTTTAATAAAATTATTTATAGCTTGTTGTGGGTTAAAGATTACAGTAAAGACAAACCAAGTGGGCCGACCCATGAGTGGTGGGCCGAACCGAGCAGAGCTCGGTCCTGACCCCTTCTCGGCACCGAGTCGTGCTCGACCCAAAGCCGAGCCCCATCCTTTACCCTCCCGTGGTTATCAAGAACCTATGGTTAATTCACCTCCTACCTACAGGCCTACAAGATCTCAAATCTAGGGTTAGCCGACTGGGAAACCCTATGGAACTATTCGACTATAAATAGGAAATGGGTCACCTCTCAAAGGTAAGCCAGAACTACCTTCTCAAGTACCTTACTAGTTTAGTGGTCTCTTCCCTTTGACTAACTTAGGCATTGGAGCCAGTGTGACTGGGTTAGGTTTTTTTATTCAGTTTTGTAGTTATTTGGTCTTGAAGAGTTCGAGTTGGTACACGGAGTGGAGAGAACCGATCTACCAGAATCCCAGCATCAACATAGCTTAATGTGGATAAGATATATATATATATATATATATATATATATATATATATATATATATATATATTATTTTATTTCGTTATTGTCATTATTATTATTATTTTTCTTTCTTTTAAGTTAAAACATGTTATTTTATTTTTATTTTTATTTTGTTGAGTTCAACTATTGGTAATCAAACCATCAACATCTATTGAGTTGTACTTAGATTGACATCATTATCTAGATTTACTAAGCGTTCCAAATATATTTCATATATTTTTCAATTATGTAATAAATATTTCAGGCCTCTTTACATATAATACTATAAATGGTCAACTATATTCTAGTTAACTTACAATTAAGGTTTCATCAACTAATTGAAACAATTTAACAAATTTCTATATTTTTCGTGATTTTTTATGAAATTTTCTTTACATTGTTATTTTCATAATAATGTTACTTATATTTTTAGATATAATTATTAAAAATTGTCAATTATAGCATAATTAAGCTACAACTAAAGTTAACGTCACAATTACTCATTCAAAAAATTTTTCATGACCAAAATTAAATAAACCTAAATTATCAAGGACCAAAATGAATGGTGTGAAAGTCTTGAAGCAAGATAGAAAAACTTTGAAAAGTTCCCAACCAAAAATATGTAATATACTTAAAAATTAAAATATCAAAATGGGTACGTTGAAAGTTCAAAAACCCAAATAGAAAAATCTTGAAGGTTCTTAACTAAAATGATATTTAAATGTATATTTAATAGCAATGCATTAAAATTATATTCGCATGTATTACGTGTAACCTCAATTCTAAAACTATTAGTCGAGATCCTGTCCAAGCGATGATGATGTGACTTAATATCTCATTATATTCATGTGATGTCTTCTTAAAAAGCTAGTTCGAACACGAGAGTAAACATGCTTAAAGTAAGAACGTTAAAAGAATCTAATAATTCGAAAAAATCAAATTAATTTAACTAGTACGAGTTATGTGAATTCTAATAGATCAAATTCTTGTGTTCGGGTCCGTTTAAATTCTAAAATAGATTTGAGTTAAAAAAAACTATATTTATTATAATTTAATTCTTAAAATTACACAAGCATGTTGCATGTATCTCTAATGTTAAAGTTACATTACTCTTTCGGAAAAAAAGAATAGCCACAACAATTTTAAGGTTTTAAGTATTTGGAATATAATTTTTCATATATAAAATACAATTTAACTTAACATATACCTACTCCTCTTAACAAATTTATCGTTTTACAATCAAACCAATCTAATTTTAATAAACTTAATTTCCAAAAAACTAAAAAATTAAAAAATTTTGCTATTTATTTTAGATCAATTATATCTTTTATTTTATTTTTTATTTTTAACTTAAACAAAAACGAAAACTACCCCTAAACTATAAAATTGCTAAATTTACATACTCAATTCAAACAAATTTACCATCCAGTAATTTAATATGATTGATTGGAGGTATTTTAATTACCTTATTGCATTATATAAATATATATTAAAGAAAATTAAAAAATATATATATTTTTTAAATATAGTAGAAAGTTTGAAATTATGAAGAAAAAAAAGCATAATCCTAAATCAAACTCAAACATAAATGTAATGGTAACAAAATAGTGATTTCTTAGAAGTTAGAGGTCGAAGATAGTTATATCTTAAAAGTTCATGGACCAAAAGAGTTATTTTAAAAGTTAATGTTTAAATGACCAAAATTGTATAAACCTGAATCTTCAATGACCAAAATATAAACGTCGTGAAAGTCTTGAACCAAGATAGGAAAATTACCTTGGAGAGTTCATGACAGACAAATTTAAAGTTTAAAAGATATCTAAATGGGCATTTAGAAAGTGCAAAAACTCAAATAGAAAAATATTTAAGGTTGGTAATTAAAATGATATTTAAATGTATATTTCGTAGCTTTGCATTAAAATTATATTCACATGTACTTGTAACATCAATTCTAAAACTGTTGGCTGAGATCCTACCCGGACTTGAATACCCCATTATATTTAAGTGATGTCTTTCTGAAAAGTTGATTCGAACACGAGAGTGGACGTGTTAAAAGCAAGAACGTTAAAAAGTCTAATAACTCCAAAAATCAAATCAATTCAGCTAGAATTGTATTAATTAAGTTGCGTTGATCAAACTCTTTTTTGTGAGGTCCATTTATTTTCTAAAATTAATTTGAGTTAAAAATAAAATAAATTTATTATAATTTTTTTCCCTTAGGTTAAAAGCTTAAAATTATACCAGCACATTTTATTTATTATGACGTCATTTCATTACATGACTCTTTGGGGAAAAAAATAGTCACAACAATTTTAGGTCTTTGGAATATAATTTTTCTTAATGCAAAATAAAATTTAACATAAACCTACTCCTCTTAAATATTTTATAATAAATAAATAAATACTTGAGATTAACAAATTTCTTGTTTTGCACAAAATTTTACGTACTAGATGGCTCAAACAACTCAACCCAATCTAATTTTAATAAAGAAACTTACTTTCTAAGACTTGTTATTTTTTTAGTTCAATTATATAATGTATTTTCTATTTGATTTTTAAAGAAAACAAAATAAAAACTTTCAATTAATAAATTACAAGGAGCCATTACACTAATCCTAGTGTTATAACTCCATTTATTTGCAGCTTAAAGGGAAAAAAGAAGACCTAAATTACCCTTTTAACTACATAAGAATTGTCCCAAGAGGTATTTACCTAGCAGCATAAAATAAATATAAACTTTAGAATACAGTGGAAAGTTTGAAATTTACAAAATAGCATAATCAAAATTAAATTCAAGGTTAAATGTAATGTTAAACACATTAAAAAAAATTCACACTTACGTCGTATTTGAAAAAAGAAATTAAGTGATAACATTTTAAAAAAGAAAAATTAAATTTATGCTACAAAGTAAAATTTTTCTTGGTTTTATTTATTATTATTAATGAAGTTGCTCATTTTTTTTTCATTTAAATACTTATTTGGTTTTTGTACTTATAAATTAGGTTGATTTTGGTCCTGTACATTCAAAATGTTAATTTCGTCTCTATACTTTTAACCTTGGTTAAATTCAGTCATTTTTCTTTTAACAAGTTCATTTTGGTTTTTTATACTTCTAAAAAGTGACGTTGATCCCTATTTGTAAAATTTTACCCACAATGAAACTCTACAAATGTACGATTAAATATCAAAAAATTTAGTAAGTAAAGTTTCATGCTAAAATTTTGGTTGAAATAAATAAAATAAAAATAAAAATGAATGAACCAAAATAATCCATTTTTTAAGTAGGAGAAGCAACTCAAAAATATATTGACTAAATTGAATAAAAGTTGAAAATATATAGGTAAAAATGAATGTTTTACAAAAAAAAAAATATTTAAACGATAACTTAAACATAATTCAATTGATTAAATTACATGTTTCCTAAAAAAAATTTTGAATTCGAATTTTCAGCTAGAAAAAAAATTATTTAAACTTTTTTTTACCTCTCAAGTGGAAGCATATGAATGGTTAGTATGCAAATGAAGAAGGCTATATAATTTTTAAAATAAACATAATTAGAAATGGAAAAAAAATTAGTTAAAAAAAAAATTAGGCAGGCGAGTAAAATATAAATGAGGGATTAGTTGAATAGGATAGGTGTAGTGTTAGTTGGAGGGGGCGCCCATAGTCTCACAAATCAAAACCGGAAACCGGAAACCGTAAACCGGTAACGGTAATTCAAAACTCGAACTTCCCAAAAACCAGGAGCCCTTAAACGCGACGTTTTTCCACGAGAATCTGGAACTCTTTCTCACGCGCCCTCTCTCTCTGACAACTCCCGAACGTGAATCCCACGCACTCTCCTTTCACTCTTCTAGAAACATCCCTGCATGAACGGCACATCTCTCTCTCCCTCTTCCTCTCTGCGCCACGTGTCCGCTGTTTTCCTGCACCGTGCACCACTTGCTAATTTTAGCAAAACTTTCTTTTTTATTTCTTTAAAACGAATCAAATATGCAACAATATGATTTTGAATTTAAAATCCACTTTTAGAATATATATATATATATATATATATTTTTTTTTTTTGTAAGGTTCTCCTTTCTTATTTTTAGTCTTCTAAAGATTAAGTATGGGGTGATTGTTTATGTTTTTCATTTCATTTTTTTTTAAATGTTTGCAAATCTATGTAAAATTTTTTAAGACAATAAAATAAGATTTCTAGTTTCTTGTTTTAATTTTTAGTTTTTACAAAATAGTTTTATTCCATCTCGATTTATAAAATGTATAATAAATATTAAAATTTTAATATTTAATTTAATAAATTAATTTGTATATAAAATATATACATTTTTATTTAAATTTTTAAATAACAAGAAACGATAAATAATTACCAAACGAAATTCTATTTTTCTTTATTTAAAAATAAAACAAGAAATGATAAATAATAAACAAGAAACAATAACGTTACGACCCTTTTAAATTCATTGTTTTTTCAAATATCCAAATTTGGTGTTTTTAATTTTTTATAAATCTTAAAATTAATCTTCATTCTTGAACTTTTATCGATCAGCAGGTTATATATATAATGTGAATATGTTTCCATAATTTATAGAGAGAATAATTTTTTTAAAAAATAAAATTTAACAGTAGATTAATGATGTAAACTAAAATTTATTGGAATAATATATATTGAATTTAACATTTGAAAGTAGGTAGACTAAAATAGAATCACTTTCAAAATATAGAGATCAAAATGATATTTTAATATTTTAAAATACTTATTCGTAAGAGCAAAAGACGTATCTATATTAGTTTTTAATCAAATACTTTACTTAAAATTAAGTTACGAACCTAGTTTACTAATTTTGATCATTATATCCATGAATTTTTTAAATTTTCTTTGATAGACTCACTCGATATTCTATCAATCCATTCACTTATCTATCATGCCATTATCACATTGTTTGTATTAATGGTAATAACAACAAAGATTATATAATTCTCAAAAAAAAACAACAAACATTATATATAGATTAAATAAAATAATAATCAAAATTTTAGTGAGGTAATTTTTCAAACTAAAGTGACATAATCTTCAAAGTTAAAAAATATAATTTAAAACTTTAAAAGTTTTTAAACTAAGTATATCAATGCTCTAGACTAAATTTTGTAATTTAACTTTACCTAAAATTGTTTCTATAGGCTAAATATACCGAAAAGTGGATAATCTTTTTGGAATTATTAATTTGTTTCTTAAATTTTAAAATTATATATTTTACCCTTATTATAAATTTTCGTATATACATATTTCCCTACAATTTGTTAGGAAAAAATCGATTAAATTATTGATTTACTGAAATATTTGAAAACGTAGATATGTGGTAAATATTTAATGACACATTAATTTTCTATTAACAAAATTGATCAATAAGTTTTTTTTTATTTTTTTTTCTAAGATCAACAATATGTAGAATTGGGAATTAGAACCTACGATTTTTTTGTCGAAAATTACATGTCTAAATTAGTTGAGTTATATTTAGGTTGACATATTGAAAAGTGAATTAATTAGTTAAAATTAATATAGTTAATTAATTTAAATCATATTATAGAGTATATAACTAGATTTGATTAGTAAGAAATAATAAATAAACTCAAATTTAATCGAAATGTTAATGCTAAAATCTTTATCGACAAATATGATTATTGTAAAATAATTAATATTAATTATAAATATTAGTAATTCTAATATAAATAATATAACTAAAGACATTCCATAAAAGTTTCGAGTCTTCATTACATTATTGCAAAATATTTTTTAATAAAAATAAATTGACTAATACTGAACCATATATTACCGTAAATACCTTTTTTTTTATTACTAATGTAAATACCTTTTATTAATAACGAAATCACAGATAAATTTACTAAAAAATTAATTTTATGTTTCTTAAAAAGTATTCTTCTTTCCTCACAATTGTTTTTTAGACATAATAATATTATATTATCAAATAGGCCACTAGTATTTGTGTACAAAAAAAAATAATAATAAAAAGGGAATTTAACTGAAGCATGTTACCGCCGACATCTAGATCGTTGGTTCCACCGTTTCGAGCGGCCGACAATTTTCAATTTTTATTATTTTCATTTAGAAAAGAAAGAAGAAGAAAAGAAAAACAACTTTCACTTGCGTGGCAAGCAGTGATTTTTAAATTGATGACTCGCATTTTATTATTAATATATAAGTTAACACAATAAATACCACAATATTATCTTTCATCTTCTTGTTTATTTGTCTAAAAAGTATAATACTATTATGGTGAACTTTATATTTTTATTCGTAATATTATGATAGTTATATTATTTTTTAGTATAACATGTTAGGGAAGGGGATTCGAACTTACAACCTCTTCGTTGGAGGTATATGAGCTCGCGTTGGCGATCGTCTAACGTTAAGATAATGTGTGATGATTAAATTCCTAACTGTATATTATTGATTTGACAAAATATATTAGTTTAATAATATTTTTATTATGATTCGACTTTCCATCTCCTTTCTCTCTCTTCAACCTCCTCCAACAGAACCTCACCACAAACTGCTGTCTTATCGTAATTGTCACATCATCTTAACGTCAGTTAACTAATGATTAAGTATCTCAATGATCATTTCGAATCCTTTTGTTAAGGATTTAACGTTGAAAAGAAAAGAGACCTAACAATGTTACTATTCTCATTGTCAATTGGTAGTGAGATGAAACCCTATGAATATTAATATCTTTTATAAATTGAAAGGATCAGAAGTTATTATTTTGAAATTTCAGACACTTATTTTAAACTTTAATGACAAAATGTATTTTACAATTTTCTTTAATATATCGGAAATGTTTTGGGAAGAAGAGATTGTGTCGAGAGTACGGAATTTAGTTTTGGAACTAATAATTTTAAGAACAATACATGAAGAAATAGAGAGAAAAAATATGGAATTATATTGTAGAAATATGATTTTGACGTTATATTATGAAGTTATCTTTTCATTAATAACAATTTTGAAACTTGGAGTACAAATTTTTATAAAATAAAAATAATATAAATTATCCCCCAACTAATATAATTATTGTCACTAATCCTATTATATACTCTACTCTTTTAAGAACATTATATTACAAATACATGAATTCATTTAAAAAGATAGAAATACATTAAGCTATAACAATACAAATCTAGTGATTGGGTTTAAATGGCAAATAATTTACTAAGTTCAGATGATCATAGCAATTAAATATTTGAAAATTAACGATCCATAAAGTTTAAGTATGTTTTTAGTAATTCTAGAGTAAATTAAATATATATAAATAAACTCTTTTAAACTGAAAGTCTATATCACCTTCAAAATCGTGTTTAATTAGTGTTGTCATATCAATATGCATTATTCAACTACCGCTAATGAGTTATTAAATTAAAACTAAACCATTTAAGTATCATTTGATAATTATTTTATTATTTTATTTTATGCTTTTAATTAAAAATTCATATGTGCAAAAATGAAATCATTATTGAACCAGATCTTAATAGTAACAATTACTTAAATCAAATAAAAATTTCCAACATACAATTACAGCCACTCTTATAAATCATTATTATAATATAAGAAATTGAGTTTCAATTATCGCCCATCACAAATAATAACATAAAATATGCACGAATCTAATTGTAGTAAAATCTTATCAACAACGCAAAAAAAAAAAATCAGAGTTTATTTATGAATACAATTTAACAACTAAAAAAGAAAGATTCCCTCCCAATGTTACCAAACAAGGCAAACCCAAAATTAGAAAGATCATTTAAATAAATAAAAAGAAAGAAAAAAAAAAAGGGAAATTGGATGTGTCCGAAGAGTGTGTTCACGTGATCGCCACACAATTAGCTAAAATCCCAACCAATAAAATTAATCCAAGTAGGACAAAAAATGATATATTTTTAGGATAACTCCGAAATTAATTAAAAAAATAGAAATTAGAAAAAGTAACACGACTCTTTTTTTAATTAAAAAACCGTTGGCTAGTGCGCCCACAGTCCCAGAAATCCCACAAAACCGGCCACTGGTTTTGCTTCTGGTTTCGGTTTTGGTTTTCCTCCAATCCTGGTTTTTCCCCTTTTAATTAATAAAATACCATTTTTTTTTCTCTCTCCCCTAATCTTTCCTGAAAACCAGGAGATTTTTCTAACCTCTAAGATATTTAATTTTTATTATTATTTTAATTCTCCAAATACTGCGCGTGGAGGGCCCATTTATTTCCACGTTATGTGGCAATTCGACCACTTTTCTGACATCTGACCGTGTTTGCCACGCGCTTTTTTTTTTGGATTCCTCTGCATGTTGTCTTCTCTTCCTCTTTTTCTCCCACCTGTCGGTTCTAGAGAAAATTTCTGGTGAAATTACGAGTTTGACCTCCGGAAGTTCCTGCCACTTGCTTGGTGGGAATTGTTTTTTGTGGCGGGTCGGACGAGGGCAATTTAGAGAGTCACAAAAATCCAAACTTTATGCCCTCAGTTTACAGAGGAGAATTTTGTCTACTTTTGTTTTTCCCCCACGCGCCCTGGAGTTTAAAATGTCTATTTTAATTTTTTCAATTAAAGATAATTATTAATTATTTGATAAATAAATTATATAGCTTAGAATGTGTAAACACTTATTAAAGCAAGATAAATTAGTTCAGTCCAGCATTGAGTGAGGGAGAAATCGACGCAAAATTACTGCCTGCCAAAAATGATTTTTTTTGTTAAATTATATTATATTTAATAAATCTTTAAATTTTAAAAAGTATCTATAAACTTTCAATTTTGTGTCTTATATACTAAAAGAATCTATTAAATATAAAATTAAAAATTTGTTGATATATTAAATACTTTTTTAAGAAATTTATACATCTAGTAAATATCATTGAATGTTCAGGTATATATTACGCACATTTTTAAGTTTAGGACGTGTTAAACACCACCTAAAAATTTAAGAGGTAAATTTGTAATTTAATATTGTGTCTTTTTTATTTAAGGACTCAAACATAATAAACCTAAAAGTTTGAATATCAAATGAGATATAAACGATTTTATTAAATATTAATATTGAAAAAAAAATTTCATGTTAGAAGAAAAAACTTAGAGTGTACGGATCAATTAATTTCTAACTCTATAAATTATACTTTTTTTTTCTCTTTTGGAAGAAAAAATATTTCAAACTTATATTTCAATAAATTAGAAGACAACGACTTAAATATATATAAACAATAACGCTGTTAGCTTTATTCTCATTAAAAAATTTGAACGGGATGTAGACAAGTTTTCAAATTAAAAAGTGATTTCTATGCACAAAAGAGACAAACTAATCATCAATTTAATTAACATCGTCATTATGAAAAATACTAATAATAAGAGAGAAAAATATGTTTTATACTTTTAAGAGATTAGAAGTGGATGGATCCTCTTTATCCTAAATTTTGTTTAGTTTAAATTATTATTCTTTTTCCTTTTTACTTTTACCTTTTGTTTATTTTGATATATTATTGTTAAGATATTCATTTTGGTAATTGTAATTATTTTAATTATATTCATGTACTTTTAAAAGGTTTTTTTTTTTTTAGTTTTTTCACTTTTAAAAGGTTGATTGTTTTGAATTATTTATCTCATTTTTCTAATTACAATTTCAGTACGACATTAAATTTTTTGAGATGTATTAATCATAATTTTGTATTAAATAGTTTTTGTTGCATATAAGAATTATGTAAAAAGTTTGCAAACAAAGGCTAGATTTTTCATGTTACATTTAGTGGATGAAAAAATTAATTTTGATTTGTTTCAGTTTTAATTGATAGATTTTGTTAATCCATTAAATTTTGATAGATTTGATTGGGTTTTAGAAGTGATTTTAACTCAATATTTTCTCAAATAGATTATATTTGGTCAAACATCAATTTTGGCCAAAAATCAACTAAGCTTATTTATACCCATATATACATCTAGGTTAGTTTAGACCTCTAATCCGGCCCTCATTTCTCATTTATCTTTACGTGAAAGAGAACAACACATTTATATAAATTATAAATGAATAATATAATATATAATATACTGACAATAGTTTTACATCTATGAATTGTCTAATTATTAATCAAATAAAAATTATATTTTAATAAACTTGTTAATGATCAAATAAAAATATATTAAAAAAAGGCCTACTCTATTAATATCTTTTGGATAATGTTTGACGGTGAATTCTGATGGAGGGCCACGTGGTGTCTGGACGAACCGTTCGACAAGGGACACACTGAACTTGAAACTAAAGAACTCTACGTTGATACGGTGTCCCGCCTAATACGCTTCGACACTCAAGTTAGTAATAAGAGTAAAGATAGGAATTAGACACCGAAAATTTCAGTGATAGGTTTTTAATTTACTTGGTGTGGATGATCGATCTTCCTTTTATAGCCCTGGAATGCCGACCAAGAAAGATGACGGTGGGAGAGACAAGGATGTCACGCGCTGTACGACTGGATAGGGTGGGACGCATTCCCGACAGTGTAGGGGAGTCCCGCTGCCTGTGTTGCCTAGGCATGTCGTCTTGGACCGTTGGATGCGCCATCGTGTCGACAACACTTTCTGTCAGTTGTGGCCATGTATGGAGCGTAACCGTTCGTGGTACTTCGTTCCGTCATGAGCAGACTCGCCTTATGCTTGACGACGCCTTCACTGAAAGATTACTTTCAGTGGGCCCCTGCTTGTGGAGGGAGGAACACGTGTCCTGTTCGACAGCTACCCATAACAAATCATACAAGCATTTTTTAGTACAACAAAGGTAAGAGTGCGAAATCTAACCTCTAACGAATGAACAAAAGGATTATTGTCAGGATCAAAATTTAATATCTATTCATATTTCGTTTTACTTCAAATACATTAAAATCCTAACAAATTATGAATGAATTATGTTCCAATCAAGGAGGATCATTTTTGAAATTTAAATCTAATTTTGTAGGTCTGAAGTAGAAGTAGGTTAATTAGAAAGCGAGTGGAGGAAACAGGAAGGTAGGGCGCGTGGTATTAAGAATTGGAATCATGATGGTTTATATTTGAAGGTGAAGTTTGCAATTTTTTTTTTTATTAAGTACAAAGAAAGAAAAAAGTGGGTTCAAAATCCGACCTCCACGAGTATGGAAACCAGTCTTTCAAAAGTATTTTTCCAATTTTCAATTCTTATCATAAAATAAATAATAATAATAATATTATTTATTAATTTAAAACTGCGTGCCCCCATTTTCCCTGAAGAAACCCAGCGGCTCCCGGATTATATTAATTAGTTTCCACTTTCGCCCCTTAAATACCCTCTTGTACTTTCGTTCTCAAATCCTGAAAACTCTTTTTCCCCCAATTTCTCTCTCTCTCTCTGGTTCTTCTTCGGATTTTATGCTTCAATTCTGCCATTGTTGTTGCTCAAAATGCGGATGAGTTGTAATGGTTGCAGAGTACTTCGCAAAGGTTGCAGCGAAAATTGCAGTATTCGCCCCTGTTTGCACTGGATTAAGAGCCCTGAATCTCAGGCCAACGCCACCGTTTTTCTCGCCAAGTTCTACGGCCGCGCCGGCCTTATGAACCTCATCAACGCCGGTCCTGACCATCTCCGCCCTGGTTAGTTTTAGTTTTACTCCGTTTTTCTTCTTCGTTTCTGTTTTGATATTTGTGCGTTTTTGTTGATTTTTT
>NW_019104537.1:612251-630057 GCF_001995035.1 Momordica charantia | reverse complement strand
AAAAAAGAAAAAAAAAAGAGAGAGAGAGAGGTCTGGCAGGGCAGCCGACAAAATTGAAAGCAGAAGGGTTTATGAATATGTTCCTTTTTTGTGTCTGTTTGTGTTTGGTGGCAGGGCAAAAAATATTTGAGGAAGGAAAAACTTTAACTTTTAATTCTTAATATAATTTTTTTTAAATAGACAAAGTAGCCAGATTTTTTTAAAATATTATTATTAATTAACAAAAAGAATTTGAAATAAAATTTAAGCTACTTGAAGAGATGATTTTGGGTAGGGGTGAAAATCTGGCGGTTCGGTTCGGTTTTCGGTCAGGGAAAAAAAAGAAATCGGTTCAGTTAAATAGAGGCAAGAATTGAACCGAATCGATAAGAACCGGTTGACAGCTACTTAGACACAGGGACCAAAAGTGTTCATTTTAAAACTTTAAGGACCAAGTTAACAGTTACTTTAAATCTCAAGGACAAAAAATGTTCATTTTGAAATTTCAAGGACTAATTAGACACCTAGCTCAAACTTTAGGGACCAAAAGTGTTTATTTTGAAAAAGAACAAAAAATGTATTTTGCCATAATATTTTTCATATCAATGTGAAAAAAAGCGTTAGTTGAGTTATTAATATTATATAAAACTTTTTTATGGAGGCAAAGAAAAAAAAAATTATTTTAGGTCTCAAGAGAGGAGAAAAAGATAGATCCTTCACCAGCAAGCCCAGCCCAAGTCCAAGCCCACATAAGAAGCCCACACCCAGTCCATATGGAACTTCACTTGAACATCTTCTAGATCAGGTGCCAGAAGAACTAACGCTTGCGCCCACTACTATGTTTGTTTTTCGTAAAATTCCTTTTATTAAAATAAAAAAAACTTTGAAAACATAAGTTATCGCCAACCAATTAAAATTATTTAAATTTGGATGGTCAAATAAGAAGCTCCCAAAGATTTAGAATGATAAATACTATTTCTCATTTTAGATTCAACTTGAATAGTTCACTATATAATATCTTATCAAACATGAATAACCTTCAATTCATGAGCTCGGATCTTATGCCACCCGTATTTGAATTTATTAATACCGAATGAAATCCATAAACTTAACATGGCCATATATGAGACTGTTGGAGGTGGATTTTTACCTCACACGTGACACATCTTGATTTGAGGAGAACTACACATGGCTTTGAGTCATTAGAGCTAAGTAACATCACCTCGGTATTGAACTCTCTCACCGAGCCGGTGCACTATACGACCAAGCCGATCAGGATTTCCTTAGGCCTTGTTCCCATGCTCTGGTCGAGTCGACCTAATCCATGTTGCTCAGTCTTATTATTATCTGACAGATTCCACGACAACACGCTGTGATTCCCGCATACCATAAGAGCCCTTGAGGCCCTGTTGGAAGTCTTGTCTGGTATTTCGCTTATAAATAGAGACCACCTGCCTCTATCCCAAGTACCCGAATACTGTACTCTCTCGAATATAGCTCATCTACTTCCTGATTTGGGCATCAGAGTGTCTTATGTTTTGCAATTCACCTGTTTAGCTAGTTCTAGCTCGTCCCTCAGGTATTCTTTCGGTCCGAGTCGAGGTTCGTAGAGTTGGTCATTTCTCTAATGAAACAGAGACGTTTTATTTATATCTCATTCTCTATATTACTATAAACTTACATTAGTTTTTTTTTATCATCTATTTTGTATTTTATAGTATCAAATTCATTTAGGTATTCTCTAAAGTTTTCTTTTTCCAATAATATATTGATGTATAATGTTATTTTAATTATACCATGTAAATCTATTTACCTATGTGGTTATGTTCATGATATTAATTTTTTTTTAGCATAATGCTTAGTGAATTGGTACAAATTTATAGAGGGAAAAAGTCATCTTAAAAGAAGAAAAATTCCTACTAATTTCTAAGATATACATATTAGTAGAATTTAGAGTTTTTTTGGATGATTTTTTTCTCCTTTAAAGCTTCACCAATTCACTATTTATTTTATTATGTCATGTAAGTTTACCATCAACTAATTTTAATATTCACCAACAATAAAAGACTAAATTAAAAAGCTAGCTAAACTAAAGCTTTTAAACAATAGGGAATAATAAATTGAAAAAAAAACCTAGACACCAGGGACTAAAAATATATATTTAGTATAAATTTTCCATATAAACCAAACATTATGAATATTTTAAGACGTGCTTTTAGTTGACTTAAATATATTTTTTTCATGCCTTAGTAAAATCCCAAGTAGGGATTAGTCTAGAGAGGCATAAAGCAACGACATAGATGATCATCCCTAAGATTCTCCAAAAATAAAAGCGCTTTTCCAATTGAGCCACCTCTAGAGGGCAAATATTGTTGCCCTTGAAAAACTCTCAACCCTTAATCAAATCATTCATTGGGAAGACCAACAACTACGCGCGAACTCTATACCAAATCATGAGCGATAACGAAGCCACCTTCGCATCGAATTGAATGATGAATGATCAAGAAGGGTTGGACCTCCCTTGGTTGACCAGGGCTCTACTTCTCTTCCCGAGCTCATGGACTATGTATGTTGTATTAAAGAAAACACAAACACTACTAGTATTTTTTTTTCTCTCCTCCTCCTCACTCAATGCACATTATTTTTGTTTAACAAAATAGTTAGAAATGACCTTACTAATAATTTAATTTTCCTCTCTTAGTGTTATGACCCACTTCTCTCTATAGACTATGTAATAGAAAAATGAGTATAATAAGATGCATAAGCAATTTTTTTTAATGTATTTGGTTTTTTTTTTTTTTATCCATGGCCCTTTTTTTTTTCCTTTTTCTTTTTGTTGGGGTTGGATCGTTGTGTGTGCTATCATACCAAATAAGTTACAATAGATTATATTGCACCAATTAAGTTACAACGTCTAGGACATTGTGGCAGTAGGTAAGGCAATTGTAGCGGTTTTAACAGCAACACGTAAAAAAATTGCTGTGACATTATTATAGTGGGAATCATTACTCTTAGATATATTGTTTTTGCAAGTAGAGTTACGAGAACTATAAAAAGAACTTTCTAGTTCACTTACAAAAGAAGGATCATTGTCAAGCGATTTATAAATTGTTGCAAGTATATATAAAGTTGTAGCGATTCTCTGACAACATACTTACAAATGGTTGGCAAATGTATCTATTGCAATGTTTAATTTACAACATTTTATATTAACTTTGAAAAAAATCCTTATTTTCTACCATTCGAATTCTTCATTCAAGAGGAGAAGATATACTGATGGTCTTAGGATTTCTCGTAGATTAGATTCAGGAGAATATATCCTATATTCCAAAGAGAAGATATCTTGATGGCCTTAGGATTTTCTTTTATAAATTGAAGGTAAATACTCATAATGAAGGTACGCTATAAATCTATACTCTTTGCTACACCAAAATACCCTAATCTCCATACTTGACTACTCCGATTCTAATGCCACATCGGTCTTTAGTGCTCTTGTTCCTAGTAAGTTCTCACAGGACAACCATTTGACTCTACAACATGAAACATATAAGAATGATTTGAACTCATTCCCTCTTAATCAACTCTAGTCCATTTGGACCAATGAGCCACTCATGATGGTTAAAACCTTACTATTTCGATCAAGTTAAGATTTCAAAAAAAAAAAAAAAAACTTGCTATTTGAGTACTTTCAAGTGAATGTTTTAAAATTTCTCCAACATCAATAATTAAGTTGCCTCAACTAAGCCATGCACATATATTTTTGGCTATAAAAGGATTCTTCAAAATGAATAAGTGGCACTATTTCTAGCTATAGGGTGTATAGATTACAAGACAAATTTAGTAAATTTAATTATGGTTGTACTTCTGAATATTAATTACATTTTAATAATGGGAAACATAAGCAAGTGATCTTCACCAACCAGATGGTTTGTTTTTCTTTTTATAAATTTTGGTACAAAATGTGATGTGACTTGCTTTGCTTAATTTATATCAACAAATAAACATCTTTTTTTTTTCCATTATAATTTTTGTTTCAAGAAATGACTCTATAAACATTTAGAATGTTGGCACATGTATTGCAAGAGATTTGGACCATTCTTTTATAAACAGTAGATATAATGGATTTCATGCATGTTGTTAAATAGTTTGAAGTTTATTTTGATTATTTATAATAAGAATAAAATGATTTTATTAGGTTTTTAATTGTTAATAAGAGGGATTCATTTTGTCACTGAGAATTTCATGCATAATTTTTTTGTATCTTGGATGGTTTAAGGTAAATGGTTCAGAAGAAAATTAATCCAATAATTTTAAATAAAAATATTGATTAGTCTTCTCGGATAGGACAGTTGCAATTGGTTACGATGTTGCTCAACCTAGACAACCAGCCTTGATCATAGGGATCTACTAGGACCTGAACCACACGATATCCCTTCGAAAAAATCAAAAAAGAAAAAAAAAAGAAATATTGATTAGGATTTGTTTGGTAGTTTTCTTCTATTTGGTAATTATTTCTTTATTGTTTATTCTTACTATTAGATATGTTCACGAGAGACCAAGACTGAAACAACATTAATAATTATTCTCTCGTATTAAATCATCAATGAACCCAATTTAAACCAATGAATTAGGATATGTTTTAAGCTTTTATACTTATTATATTCTTGACACCTCCTCACTTTGTAGGGTTTTGGAAATTAACATAAGAGCCAATTAAGTTTTTAATTTTTTATTAACAAAAACGTGGGGTAAGAGATCGAACTTTTGACCTCAAGAAAAATAAGTGTCTTATCTAATGAATTATGTTCAATTGGCACAAGATCAAACATTCTTTTAGTTCAACCCGTTGTAGAACGGAAGATTGAATTATCGAACAGTTAAGTTCTTTTTTTTTTTTTTATATCCGTGAGTTCCGAACTAGCTTACGCACACCTCGACTAATTTCATGGGGCAACCGTCTGACACTACAAGATTTGGTGCCGGAAAACACATACGAATTATACTAATTTCTAAGGTAGGTGGTCATCATGGAGTAAAGAATGTTTTATCCACTTGAGTTGTGTTAGATTGGCCTAGACATAATAAAGTACTATCAATAGTTATTGAAAATTAAAAACGGATCTCCTATATCATGATACTATACTAAATAACAATTAAACTTAAAAATATATAAGTCGATAATTCATAGTTGGTGTATGTTTAATCTTCTACACATATGGATATTCTTAACCTCTCGAAACAAACCTTTCATTCAAAATAGTTTACACAACAAAATGTAGCTTTCGACTCAAACCTTCCACAACCCTTTATACCCATACAAACACATATAAGAAGGCGAGTAAACGACCGATTCCCAAAGTACAAACTACGTAGAAAAATCGAGAGAATGCGGTCGAGTCGAGAGCGATGACAAAACCTAGAAATGAAGTTCAAAGTAGTAAAATGAACAAATCTTCTTCCGTAAATATGGAAGGGGGGCAAAAAGGAGAATAAAAAGGAAAGTAGTTGATTTTGAAAGTGATTTTCTTTCGCATAATAAGGTGTATGGCATCTTTTTCTTGTCGAATTTGGGCACAAGATTTGATTGATGGGAAGGGAATTTGACACGTTTGGAAAGGAAGGGGAAAACCAACTATGCATCATATGGGGTTGTAGAGTTGGGAAGATGGAAGGGGACATACTTCTAGCATCCACATGAGCCTATATCTATCTATCTTTTCAATATATATATGCATATGGTATTAAATCCACGTCGACATTTACATTAACATTTTTCTATGTTTATAGGTTCAACATTGATATAAGAAGTACATTGACATTGTCATAATATCGTAAAAAAATCAACAAAGTATCACTAATATAGACATAGTTGTCAAGGATCTCACGTTGAAAAGAAAAAATGACCTTACATAAGTTTATAATAGACATGGACTACTCTCTCATTGTAAATTCGTTTTGAGATGAAACTTCATGAATATTAATAGAGTATCATAGACCAAAAGCTCAAACGAGCATCTGATCCAAAAATGGGATCCGATCAAGATCGATGAGTCAAAAAAGTCATGATCTTGAGGGGCATGTTAGAATCCTACATTGAACCTATGAATATTGATAATATTAATAGTACTATTCGTTAATTTTAATATATTTTAGAAATTTTTTGTATAACTTTTTAAAAAATAGATATTTATTAAAGTCAACATTTTATATAAATCGAGATGTTAGATTAAATATTTCTTGGTTTTAGGGTTTTTTCATGGATGATGTTTTTGGAGGTTTTGGAAAGGGAAGGGATGGCTTGTCTAGTGTCGGCTAAACATATGGATTTCTATGTTTAGTCGACACAAGACAAGCAATCCATATGTGTATCCCATTTATGTAATGTGTAATGAATCTTTTTGTGGTATTTTGAATGACACATGAAATATGACTCTTTTTATTTATTTACTTATTTATATAGTTCAATAATAACGGATCAGGTACCTTCGAGTGTTGGTGTAGTGACAAGAGACTTGATATCAACACCCAATATCCAGATTCGAGCCCTCTTGCGTCCACAAGTCAAAAAAAAAAAAAAGGTCATAAACGAATCATAAATTTTTATTATGCTTAAATATCCTTTTTTCAAAATCACTTAATTCTATGTCACTCTCAAATACACCATTAATCTTTCTTTGAACCATATTTGAATTATTAGCTAAATTTCAAAAACAAAAATAAATTTTTTAAAATTTAACTTATATTTTGAGAACGTTTCTAAAAGATAGATGCAAAATAAAATAAGTACATGAATGCAAGTAGGTTTACATTATTACTTTTTTAAAAACAAAAAATAAAAAACAAAATAATTACTTAACCAGGCCTAAGAAACACAAGAATGTACTAGAATCAAAATAAAAAGTTTAGATTTTTTTTAAAGGTTTTTAGATTAAATTGATACTGAGAACTATCATAGATTAAATTTTATAATTTCTTTTGTTGTGTTTGTGTAACTTTTTTTAAAGAAATATTTTTAAAATTCTACCTAAACTTTTGAAAGCAATTGTTAAAAATGTATATTTTGTTTTTAAAATTCAGTTGAAAAAAATAAAAAGGTTGGGAATATATATTACCTTATTTTCTATTTACCTTATTTTAACCTTAAATTTTGTGATTTTTTTTCTTTTTTCTAAATTTTTTGTCCCTCCCTAACTTTATTTATTCTCTCTAACTTTTTTCTCTAAAATTTTTGTAATCTTTCCCTAAATTTTTAGTTCTTCTCTCTTTATTTCTCTCTAAAATTTTTGTGACTCACCTTCTAAAATTTCTCTTTATCAGATTTTTGTTTCTATCTAACTTTTCTCTCTAAAAATTTTGTCAAATTCTCTGTTTATTTTTAATTATATAAAAATTATTTGAAAGAGTGCGTAAAAAAAAATCTATTTTTCTAAAATCACTAATTTTAAAATCATTTCCAAACAGACTTGAATGCGTGGTTTGGATTGAAGACAAAACAATTGGAAAATAAGAAAAGAATGAAAAAAAAAGAATCAATGTCACAATTTGGATTAAATACTCATTAAAGCTCATCACCATTAGGTTTAGGTTTTGTTTTATGTAACAAAACTTTTTAGTCTTTGGTCGATACACTTAAATTAGTCTGGTCGTGAGTTGGAAAGCAAAACAAGAAGGGAGTAGCGGCTTGTGGTGTTATTTTTTTGGGCGGCAGTAGCTTGTTGGTAGTGAAGAAAAAGGAGAACAAGGATCTATAGAGCGTCGTTGGTGAGGTTAGTAAGGTTTTTCATTATATACTTTTAAGTAGCTAGCTATTGTCGTAGTGCTTAGAAGCTAGAAGGCCATTGTTGTGGTATCTAGAGAAAGCTTTGTAGAGCGCTTCTGAGACCCATTGTATTTATCCCAATATTATAATAGAATCCGTTGTCGCGAAAGACTGGACGTAACCCATAGTTTTGTGAACCAGTATAAATTTGCTTGTGTCGTTTATGTGCTTTCCCTATTTTTCTCGTATTATTGTAGTTGATTTAGTTTTCATTAAAGAATTATATTCAGATGAAAAAGAAGAAACTGATATCTACATTCAACTTTGCTCGGAGACACGGTCGAAGCACCCCAGTGTGCTTCTTTCACGACATGCTCTGGTCCCGGGTGTCTTCCAGTGGTCTTCTAGCCTTAAAAGAAGTCGTGTCCATCCTGGACATCCGCAATGTCCTCCCACGCTTTTTTTTTATTTTCAATATAGGACAAACTGAAGGAAAAGACTGACCCATTCGATGATTTTCACAGTCGCCCCTAGCTGCTACAACCAAATCTAAGGCTACTACCTTAGCTGTTCTAGTAGCTCCTTTGTTTGATTTAGCGTAGGGAAGGTGGAAGCTCTATAGGGAAAGTATTAAGGGTAAGTAAATTTCTCAACAAGTGGTATTAGAGCGTAGGTTGCAGAATCATGGGAGACAAATAACAAACACACCATTACTATGAAGGAGTTCTGAAGTTCAATTAAGATAATTTCAACTTTTGGAAGATGCAGGTAAAGGATCTTCTTACGTGCAAGAAGATACACAAGACTTTCGGGGAAAGACTAGTGGATATGACAGACAATGATTGGAATGAGATGGATGAACATGCTGTTGCGAACATCATAATGGCATTATCGATGGGGGTATGCAGTCTGGTGACGAAAGAGACTACAGTGAAGGAACTATTGTAGGCCTTGCAAGACAGATATGAGAAACCTTCTGCCAATATAAAAATGTTTCTATGGACGAAATATTTTAATATCTACATGGAGGAGGGAACCTCAGTGAATTCCCATATAAATGAGCTTATCGCCATCTTGAACAATTTAGAAGGGATGAGTATCAAAATCCATGAGGAGGTAAAGACTATGAAGCTGCTGACATCTTTGTTTGTCAGTTAGGAGACGATGAAGACTGCGATGTTGAATTCGTTAGGGGACACTAGCTTGGAATTTTCAGCTATGTATGATGCCACCTTATCTGAGGAAGCATTGAGAAAATTAGGGAAAATGTTTGCATCTACTTCAGGGGTAAAAAACGGGGTTGAACTGGCTTTGGTTGCTCAGAACAAGGGGAAAGGGAAGATGAGATATGGGAAACAGYAGGGACATAGCCAGAGGAGTGGGAGTGGGAGTGGTGAGGTTGAATGTTTTTACTACCATAAGAAGGGCCACTTCAAGAAACACTGTAGGAAGCTTAAGGAGAATCAGGAAAATGAGGACACTCTAAATTACGTGTCAGCGGATGTGTTAGCTTGTATTGAGGACACAATATATGTAGACCAGTCATCAAAGTGGGTAGTGGATAGTGCAGCTTCGATGCATATAAATCTTCAGACAGGAGTTAGTCATGTCCTTTACTATAGGAAGCATGGTGCGGTGAGGATGAGAAATATGAGACTCTCCAAGATCAGAGGGCTTGGGGATGTTCGTTTGAGAACTGACAGTGGGATCGAGTTAGTTTTGCATGGTGTCAGGTATGTACTTAGTTTCAGGATGAATTTGATATCAGCGGGGAAGCTGGATGACGAAGGCTACAGAAGTGAGTTTGCAGAGAATAGATGGAAAGTCAAGAGGGGATTCGAGGTAGTAGTAGTTGGCCACAGAAAAGCTTTAGTGTACGTGTAGAGGTTTGGCGTTGCCAGAGGATCAGAGAGACAAGTTATGCACAGGGCTGCAGATAGTTCAAGGGGATACTTAAAAGAACTAGCAACATGGACAGTCAACACAGATTAGGAGAATCTGACATCAGTTCAAGTACAACAGCTGAGAAGTAGAGGAAAGGGAAAGGGGAACAACTCATTGAGGTGTTCAATAGACTATCAGTTTCGAGCCCCAATTGTCAAACGGATTTGCGAGCTAATGAAGTTGCGTAGGCGAAAGGGTGCATTGAGAAAGACTACAGTTGGTGTTGAGGTCGATGGTGGTGTCTCCAGAGTGGCAACAAACTTGGGTGGGAGTGCCAAGAAGCTTTCCTTCAAGAGTCATTGGGTGCAAGTGAAGAAGGAAGCGTTGGGGGAACACTTAGTTCGAATGGGAGCACATGACTGTGTTTCTAACGTCTGGGAGGTAAGACCGCGTAGGATTGCTCAGTCTTAGGGCAATCACAGATGGAACCTTGGTTGGTGCCAAGAAATGCTAGAAGCTGTCGGTGCAGCGGAAGTTGAGCCTTGGTTGGTGCCAAGAGAATGTTTATCAGTTAAAAGTTGTTGGTGCAGTTAGAACTGAGTCATGAGAGACACTGTTGTTGCAGTGAGAGGTGAGATTGTTGTTTTGTTCCCGAGTGGGAGATTGTTGGAATTGAAAGTAAACAATTGAAAAATAAGAAAAGAATGGGAAAAAAAAAGGAATCAATAACACAATTTGGCCTAAATACTCATTAAAGCCCAACACCATTAGGTTTAGGTTTTGTTTTATATAACAAAACTTGTTAGTATGTGACCGATACACTTAAATTAGCCTGGTTGTGAGTTGGAAACCAAAACAAGAAGGGAGTGGCGACTTGTGGTGTTTTTTTTTTTGTTTTTTTTTCGGCGGCAGTAGCTTGTTGGCAGAGAAGAAAAAGGAAAACAAGGGTCTGTAGAGCATCGTCGGCAATCCGTTCTCTTGAGGTTAGTGAGGTTTTTCATTCTGTATTCTTAAGTAGCTAGCTATTGTCGTAGTACTTAGAAATTAGATGACCATTGTTGTGGCATCTAGAGAGAGTTTTGTAGAGCGCTTGTGAGACCCATTATATTTATCCCAATATCATAGTAGAACCCGTCGTCGTTGAAAACTGGACGTAGTCCATAGTCTGGTGAACCAGTATAAATTTGCTTGTGTCGTTTCTGTACTTTCCCTATTTTTCTCATATTATTGTAGTTGATTTAATTTTCATTAAAGAATTAAAAGGAGAAAGTATTAAGGGTAAGTAAATTTCCCAACATCAGCACATATCTCAAAATTAGCATGGCAGCTGAATGAAAGTCCTTGGGTACAAGACTGGCTACGTAGTGAGAAATAGGATTCATGCCATTCCACTTTTTTTTTTAGATTAAAATACACAAACCACTTGGCACGCTATAGAAGATCAAGCTCAACCATGGTGCTCTTTGATAGCTTGAAATGTCATCGAGTATGTGTAAGGCCTATACTAACTATCTCACGCATATTTTCTGTGACTGTCTAACTAGTTTTGGCAACAATGTAATAAATTGGAGCAATGGAACCCACTTTCAGCCTTCTATAAATAGTCTAATCACTTCTGTGTAAGTATGCATGCAATCTAATTCCTTGTTCCAAGAGCTATAGATCAAATTTTTATACTAACTTGAGCATCAAAGTGTTTGTTATCTTTGTGCAGGTATTCCTCAGTTAATTAAATCGCTTTGCTGAGCTCGATTGACCCTACCTCCCACGTGTTCTCTGAGAGATCAGAATTAGGTATAAACAACTAAGTTGAATCTAAATACCAATTATTAATCAAGGTATTAATCTCATTCAAATGAAATGAAAACCAATGGATGAAGAAGACCAATGATTCAACTAATTGTTTTGTTTTTGTTTTTATTTTTAGTAAAGATTCTACTATATATGTTAGGATATGGTAGGCAGTGAAAATCCTATATTTCACACCAAGAACAATAAAATTAATAAAATACAAAGATGAAGAAGAGAAATGATACAAACATTTTAAACGAGTTCACCCATTTTGAATGGGCTACATTTAGTTTTCTACTAATGATTCAAAGAAGAATGAGCTTCAACCTTGGGCTTCAAAGAAGTTCAATTTTGTAAGTTTAATGTTTCTCATTTAACTATTTAAAACCGGATGGCTTATTGGTCGAGCTAGAGTAAAGTAAGAAAGAATGTGTTCCGACTCTATGATAACCACCTCCCGAGCACTAAATATGATAGGATCAGATGTCTGTTCAATTTATTTTTTATTAATAAATAAACTAAACTTAACCAACTATTTTTTATACATTATAAGGAGACATGTAGGAGGAGAAGGAAAAAAACGGCTAATTATTATTTGATGATATTGGACAAAAAATGCCACTTGGTTGAACTATATATAGGTTTAATGTAAAGGAAGACATTTCTTGAAAAATTATACTAAGGGGCCGTTTGTTTCGTGGGAATCCGAGATTTCCGTTCGACGGACACCTGGATTTCCATATTTGTTTTGCGGGAATGTAAGATACCCGAGAATCTTGAGATGCCCATCTTATGGGTTTTGGATGCCCTTTTGAAACATGAGTTTCCAAGATTCCCGTGTTGAGGGCATCCACTTTTTACATTTTTGCCCTTCATTTTTTTCTCCATATCAATTTTTTTTTAATTTTTAATATTTTACTCTTCTTTATTTTAATATTTTAAATTTATAATTAAAATAAATTAATGACTCATGACAAATAAACAACTTTAGGCTATTCAATATATTTGTATGTTAGATTTACATGTAAAATAAATTGCAATTAAATTATATCATATCTCTATTTCTTTTTAATATTTCGAAGGAATTATATTATTAATAATATTTATTATCATAAATATATAATTTTAAAGTAGCATTTTTTTACGACCTATATACCTGTGATATTTTTCCTCTTAAAAAATATAATGTGATGATAGGATAAATAAATTTCACTCAGGATAGCATAAATTATATAATTGTATTTTTGGAAAACTATTAAAGTCGAAAACGAAATATATATTAAGTTAATATGAATTAATTTATTCTACAAAATAACATATAAAAAATTAAAAAACTTTTAAATTATTTCAAATAATTYTATTATATTGAATGAATTTATAAATTATATAAATATTTATAAGAGCATTTTTGGAACATTCTATAAATTTAATCCATCTCCCAGAATAAATCATACGAAACAAACGTGACTATCCAAATATTCTCGGATATCCTTATAAATTTACGTACGAAACAAACCCGAACATCTAAAATTCCAAGCATTTACATTCCCGAAAAACAAACGGCCCCTAAAGGTTTATTACCTTTTTGTTTTATTAAAAAATTTCATGGTTTCTTGTAATTTTTGCAATTGATTTTTTTTAATTTTAAACTTAATACCATTATATAAATATATATTCTATATTCCTTTTGTTCCATTTTGGTAATTCTCTAATGTTTTTCTTAGTTGAAAAACACGTGAGGTTGGCGGCTAAGATATGTTTTAATTACTCAAAATTTGGACATTAAAAGAATATCAAAAAGATTAGGATGTAAACAGACTTTGTTTAAAATCTTCCTTGAATGATGTAATACAGAAGATCATCCCATAATCTCACCGACCAATTTGACTTAATCTCCATTAGGATTTTCCCCCAAAAAGGCTTTTGAGTATCTTTGAATTTGGGAAACACATCCTTATTTAAGTCATATGCCCCATTAAATATTAATGCATTTGGTCTTATAATATCTTTTTAAAAGAAAAAAGTACCAACTTTTCCTCTAAACACATCCCTTTTCAACTCTTTTTTATTCTAATTTTTTGTAATCTTCTTAATTTTAAATTAAATTGCTTACTTATCCGTGTAATTTGTTAGATCTGTTAAAGATAAATAAATCACCGCTCAACCTAGCTAAAAGCTTAAATGGATGAGTGGAGTAAATTTAATTCTTATATATGGATTCTCAACGAGATCATAATTTACTTTATTTATATATATTTATAGGTATTATATCTCTTTTTGAAAGGCCAATTGAAATTTCTTCTACTAACCCACAATGTATTGACATTGCATCATAACACCAAATATTTGCCTTTTGAGATACAAGGGATTCTCAACTACCAACACAAATTAGTGGAGGGTTTGCTTATTTTTCCAAAGTCAATGCATAACCTTAAGCCACCTTTTATAAACATTTGGAGCAATAAGGAATTCTTTTCCCATAAAAAGGAAAAAAAGTTAAGCCAATATTGGAATAAAAGAAAAAGATGTACAATTCCTACCAAATTTCATCACTTTGATTTCATTTTCCAAGCCTATGTAGGTCATATATTCTCCAAGATACATCGAATAAACCACTACCTCTTATTGCCTAAAGAATATGGTGGAGGGGGATGAGATAGAGTGTCGATTTGGTGGGGTGGTTTCGTTTTAATTGAGTGCATGACGATGGTAAAACGTAAGATAGATATATTGATTGACTTTTTCATTGTTGGATTTGACTTCGATAATTAGAGGTTTTATTGAATACTTTTGAAGTATATCAGGGACGAAGAAATTAGAACTTTCAAAGTATTTCAGATGAAATTAAAAATTGAGGTCGACTTTAAAAACTAAATGATTCATTGTAGCTCATGATCTAAGCATGTTAAGACAATAATAGGTATATATCAAATGATGCTCTCATTTTAGAATATATTAATATCTCTTTTTCCAAGAGCATGAATGTTCTTTGGTGCAATGGTTTCTGTTCGATCATTTAATTTATTTGAAACAATCACATCTTTACGAGCGTTTCTAGACATATGGCTAATTTGTGGGAGGACATTAAAACGACTGCTCCCTTTTAGTCTAAAAAATCGTAATTCTTTTTGTAATTACGACATTTCTACTGTCTTTTTGAACTGGAATTTTTTTGAATATATGTGGTTTTTAAAAAAAGGTAAGACAATAATGGTGTCCCCCCACCCCATTGATTTGTGTATTTATCCAAAATTACAATTTAATTTTTGAGAAGCTTTATTTTTTCGCCTTTTTCTTTTTTAACTTTATTTCCTCTCAATTGAAGATTTTGGTTGAATGGATTGTTTTTAGTGCTCTATCAAAATCAACTAAAAAGCTCTATTGTAATTTAGAGTAATATATAATTCATGTTTTTTTATTCGTATCTTTTCCATTTTGATAAGTAGTCATTCAAGTTGTTATGATCACCTCGTGGTAAAGAAGCACTATATTGTCCTTTTCACTTTTTTTTTTTAATTCCAATTAATATTGTATTCGTTGCATTTAACTTAAAATATAAGAAAAGTTAAATATTCCTCTTCTTAATGTTATCTTTAGTATTCAACTTTTCTTTTTCTGATCAAATTTTCAATCAAGTTTCCACTAAATAATATCGTGGAAATTGAAAAAGAAAAACAGTAATATAGAATTCAACGTATAGAGTAAAGCGGAGAGTCGATTGTCAGAATTAAAAGAAGCTATCTGATAACGAGAAAGATGCACATTTAATGGAAGTTTTTGAAAATTTGAAAGAGATGCATTTTCTTTTTAAATTGAGTGAGATTTGGAGAATTATTGTGATAATATATTATAGGGAGAAGATTTTTCTTTTTTTATTCGAGTAGGGTCAATTGCATTTTTAATAGGTAGGATGAAGTTGAGTAGAGATATTGAAGTTTTTTAATCTAGCAAAGGCGAGTCGCATATCTAATATTAAAAAGGAAAAAACCATCAACTCATAGAGAATAACATCATTTAAATACCCTCGTTTCTGTAGCTCGTGTAGCATCTTAGGGCTAAATACATTTTTGGTCCCTGAGGTTTGAAGTAGGTGTCTACTTGGTCCTTCAAGTTTTAAAATGAACATTTTTGGTCCTTGAAGTTTCAAAATGAACATTTTTTGTCGTTGAGATTTGAGGTAGGTATCTAATTGGTCACTAAAGTTTCAAAATGAACACTTTTGGTTCTTGAAGTTTAAATTAGGTGTTAACTTGGTCCTTAAAGTTTTAAAATGAACACTTTTGGTCCTGAAGTTTGAAAAATAGTTCTAAATGATCTCTGCTTTTGTTTTAACGATTAATTAACTAATTTTAAAATAACGTGGCAAATTGCAATTAAACTATTTATTATAGTTGTTGATGAGACAAATACCTTGAAGTTAATGGTATATGTACGATATGAATGACGTGTGGTCGTCGGAAAAGGGAAGGAGAAAGAGAGAGGAAGAGATGATGAGAGGAGAGAAAAAGTACTATCACCTGCACATATATTATTTAATTAATATAATTTGTCACATCAGAAACTATAATAAACAATTTAATTGAAATTTGTCACCTCATTTTAATTTTAGTTAATTAACAGTAGAAAAAAAATCATCCGGGGTCATTTAGAACTATTTCTCAAATTTCAAGTACCAAAAGTGTTCATTTTAATACGTGACCAAGTTGACACCTAGTTTAAATCTCAAGAACCAAACATGTTCCTTTTGAAACTTCAGGGACCAAGTAGACATCTACCTCAAACCACAATGACCAAAAAGTACTTTGCCCTTTTTTTTTTTTGTAATGAAGTCTCCTTTCCAGGGAAAAAGAAAAAGAAATCATTTAAATACCAAATCACTATTCCATAAGTTGATTTAATTTGAATTACATTATTGAGTAAGAAATTGATTTTTTTTTTTTTATGGCAAGATTAGAACTTTTAAACTATTAATGGCAAAATTAAAAATTAAGATAATTTATACTTCGTGAATTAAATGATATATTTTCACCCCAGTTAAAGTAAAATAAAATAAGTTATTGAAATTGGAAATTATATTAGTTCTTGATAAGATTTTAGACCCTTTTTCTCTCGGTGTAAAGTAAGATAATAAGTTACTTTTGCATGATCAATTTTGACATAATGGTCATTAAAAGGCTGGTTTACCTAGTGACCACATTGATTTTATTCTTATGATTTTCAAAAATAAATGTTGATATATGAATATTGAATTTGAAAGCCCACGGCATATTTATTGCATTGAGTGTGCATTATCTTAATAAATGGCTAAAATGACCCTTTATCTCTGAAATCAGAAAAATTAATATTCCTTCAAGAAATCTAATAATAAATTAGAAATCTTAGCCAACATGAACGTTCAATGCTAATTGACATGTATCCCTTTTCTCGATGTCATAGGTTGAATCTCCTACATCTCAAATTGTTATAAAAAAATCAGAAATCTTAAATAAATAATTTTAGATAAGTTATGAACCTAAAGATAAAAATTCTTTATTAAAATTCAAAGAAGTTTGCTAGTAGTACTTTAGGCACGACAAATACGTATGTCTGTTCAAGCCAACTAGGATAGATATATCATAAGAATAAGCTCGTCACAATGTTAAGAGTAGTTTATAAATTACTTGTAACAATTTGTATTTTTTATTATTATTTTAATTAAAATGCAAAGTATAGATTGAACTACCGACTTTTGATATGGTAATAAAGTATCTTATTCATAGAGTTATACTCGTATTGATATAATTTCTTTTTAGTACAACACATGTGGGGTGGGGGATCGAACTACGCTGAGCTATCCACGGGTTGGTCATGGATTGTTATAATTTGTAACAATTTGCTAATATAATTAATTTATCATAATCAAACTTTATAATATGTCCTTCCACCCAATAATAACTTCTGTTCTGATAGGGACTATAGATTTTTGTTTATAATATAAGGTTTGCACCTTGCACGAGGCATCGATTAATTAAGACAATGCAATGATGGTTAGCCACTTCAGCCTTAGCTATACATAATTTAATTATCCATTTTGGATTGTGAGTTTAAAGATCTCTATTTGTTTATATCTTAATTAATTACATTTTAATCTCAATAGGGTTAGAATATTGCTTTCTGAAAATAATAATATGAAGAGGGGAACCCCTAAATCTTTTTATTTTCGCCAAAAAAAAAAGCTTATTTAAAAAAATTAATGGTTAGCCACTACAATTGTTTTTTATTAAAAAAGAAGTTCTCCAATAAGAAAAAAAGTTATAATATAAATGCTATGAAGTATCAAATAGTTGTACTAAAAAAAATAAATGAATAAAATAGTTTCTTTTTATAATATGATCAATATTTGTAAAATAGAAA
>NW_019104537.1:581873-606039 GCF_001995035.1 Momordica charantia | reverse complement strand
TAAAATAAAATAAATCTCTATCTTCCCTTTTGTGTAAATAAAATTCTATCATATTAAACATTTGGATTTAATTCCAAGATGTTCATGGAAATTATTAAAATAAATGCTTTTTTTTTTTTGGTTGAAAATGTGCTGTTCTTTGCATGTGTGATGTGTGGTTTCTTGTGGATGGAAAAGGAAGAACAATTATGATTTATTAAGTGAAAATGGCAAGTAATTTAATTGCAAAGGTTTTTAAACTGAAAAAGTTTGTTTTCTAGAAGTGCATGAAGATTTTGATTTTTTCTTTTTTTTAGTCCCGTGAAAATTGAATCATCAATCGTTAGAGTTGCTGACATATATTTTATCCGTTTAAGTTAGGTTCGGATTGACATAAAATTTTTGATCACATATATTTTTTGTAAGTACAACACATACCTCATAATTGAAATAAAATATTAGGAATAAAAAAAAGATAAAAAAAAATGTATTTATTTTGTCTATCAACTTTTGTATGCACGAAATAATTTAGTTTTTAGATTTAAAATTTATAATGATTTAATCTTAAAACTTTCATATCCAATCTCATTGCAGTCTAACCGAGAGTTATCGTGGCAACTGCAAGGATCTCATGAACGGGTTAGGTTAATGAGTTTAATTCATTTATAAAATAAATTTTGTTATGTTATATAATTATCATTTATTTTGTGTGCGTGCACACATGGCCCTTATTTTTGTGCATGGTGGGATATTTCAAGTGGCTGCACATGTCAAACTTCCCTACGTGATAGAGATTAAATTGTTACAATGCTAAACAATATGGACTAAATCATTATATACTAAAATTAAGATGCTACATTTTTACTTCAATAGATCAAATCTATTTTTAACCTAAAAAGAATTAAGTTTAAATCTTATATATTTTAGTTTTTATACTCTTAAAATATCTATTTATCCTATAAACTAAAGAAAAATATATTTTCTTAATTGTCGTTATAGTTTGTAGTCGATTATATTGTTTAAACAAAGAATGACGTCGTTTCGAATACGCACACAAAATGTGTAACGTACACATATATATATATTGAAGCGGTGTAAATTTGTTAAAATGAATAGTTAGGTGGATATATATTAGGTAGCATAAATAATTATGACTAAAATAATTATTTTCTAAATATTTTAAATATTAAGAACTAAAATAAAATATAACTAAAAGTTTGGATCAAAATATGACTTAAACTAAAAGAGTAATTATAAATATAACAAAAGTAGAATTTATATTAGATATTGAATTATCTGTAATTAAAGTTAATGGCTACCGGAGCAATGCTTAGTAGCTAATCCTATTAATTTCTTTTCTAATACAACATGTAGAATTCGAACTTGACTTTTAGTCAGAGACAGGTACCTTAATTAGTTGAATTATGCTCACTGCAATCATTTTTCACTACAAAAACAAATCAATGTTTTTCTTCCTAATATATCTATCTTAATCAACTATATTCACGTTTTTTTCCTCCTTTTCAGAAAATTTTTATATTTTTTATATAAAAATACACATTTACAATTTTGTTTAATAAACCATCCATCGGCGGAAGAGGATTTTCATTAAATCATAAAAATTTTGAAAATTGGCCTCTTCCTGCAAAGTATTAACCTATAGTATGAATTACTTGTCAAAACAAAAAAATAAAATAAAATAAAAGCATATATTTTTACCAGAGGCTTGAATACATCCATTTGAACTAAAAAAAAAGTAGCCAACGTATTTATTTATTATTTTTTTTTAATGACCCCTGACCAATAACGTGTCTTTGAAGAAAAACAAAAAGAGTCAATATAAATTGGTAAATATATTTAAAGTCAGATGTATACTTCATGATCTCTTATTTTAAATAATTCTTAATTTTTCCTTTTTCAAGACATCTAAAAAATTATCCTTAATCTTCTGAAATTTCAATTTTACCCTTGATAAATTTAAAAAATCTCAATTAAGTCCCAACATTAGTAAACACTTATTTTATATTATTATCTAATTAACCTATTTGTATTTGTGTACATGAGGCTCAAACACTAATTGACTAATAAAATCCTACATTTAAATCTTTAAGTCTAAAAAAAAAAAGTATATATATCTTGAATTAGTTAATTTGTATAAGATTATCCTATAAATGTATTTTTGAAATTATCCCTTTTTATGTACCTTAAAATTTTCAAATTAACTTGTTTGGAAGTGAAACAAAACAAACATATTAGATTTTGGTGCAAATTCTCGACATGTAACAATTAGTTTGTTCTTATATGCTTATTTCACACAGCCCTTTTTTTTCTTTTGATTAAGAAAACATTGTATCTATTTTATGTTTATTATTTCGTTATGTTCCAATTTTAAAATATATAAACAACATACATTTTCTTGATGTCATGATTTTTTATTTTTTATTTTATTATTATGGAACAAATTTTGTGGGCAGTTGAATATTTCTCATTAATTACAGATGTTTTTAGAATTTTTATTTAAGTGAAGATACTTTATTCATCATGTGTTTGTTTATATGTACATCAAAATCTAATATTATGACATCCAAATGTACCTACAAATAAACATAGCTTAGTTAATAAGGTGTCTATTATCTTTAATGCTTCGGTCTCTCGTCTCATATTTTAGTAAATCTCATAAAATAATAAAGATAGTGAATATATATATATATATATATATTTATTATGTATGTATACATTTTTTAAATAAAGAATATTTGTAAAAGAATTGCATATTAAAGAGATCTAATATACTCTATGCAGCGCTTACCAACTAACTAATACAATAAGTTATGTAGCGCTGGCCAAATTATTTTCTCACTTTAAAAGTTAGGAAGTTTCTAATAGTAAATCATCAAATAATGGCTTACTTCTCATTATTATTTTTTAGTACAATAGATCAGAAAAAGGCGAAACACAAAATTAAGAAGCATCAATTTTAAAATAATAATAATAAATCGTCTAGGTAAAAAGGTTTATCTAATTCATGAGTCATGACAGGCAAGGATTACAAAAATATTTTTTTTAAATCAAAAGGTTGCAGCCCCTAAATTTGTTATGTAATGTTCTTTAAAAGAAAATTTAAAAATTAATGAGATTTAGTATCTACATGTTTAAATGCTAATATTAGTGTGTGTGTATGTATCTATATATATATATGGAATATTATACAAATTATTCAAATTAATTGGGCATGACAATCCAAACTTTTAACATTATAATATCTATTATTCTTCAAAATCGACTGTTTTCTTTAATAATTATCTACTAAAGAAATACTTCTATGATTTCTTTCCTTTCTTTTAATAAATATGGTGAAAGTATTTCTTTTAAGAAACTTTTTATGAGTATATTTAACAAGAAAACCATGTGTTAATTAAAATTTACTATTTCATTTCTTCCATTGCATCATCTCTTTTCTACCTGATAAACTTTTCATCTGATTGTAATTTGAATAGAACGTCAGCTTTTCAAAAGAAAAGATCATGAGATCCCTTTGTGTGTAAAAGTTAAATCTTCTTTTTTGTTTTTTTTTTTTTACAAAAGTAAAGAAGGGAAAGGGAGAGATTTGAATTCTGGATAGAAACTTTAAATCAATTGAATTTGTCACTACAACCCTCACTAATTGTGGGGGAAAAGATAATATTGGGAGAAAATTTTTTTAGTTCAACCATTGCAGGGTGGGAATCAAACCGTCGATTTTGCGATGGTAATAGATGTATTATCCACTGAACTATGCTCGGATTTACCTGCATATCGAGAGAAAAGAGGGTGACATCAAAAGAGAACTCGAGGACATTATAGAAATTTGAGAAACTATTTGAATGAGGCAATTTAGAGGAGTTTTGGCTGTTCCTTTCCTCCATAACCCTAGGGAGGACCTTTTGGGGGACCTTATTAGCTCATAAATATCCCTCTTGCCTCTATTTTTTTATAAGTCAACAACATTATAATAAGTGATCTATATTCTAGTGTTCTCTCTAGATTTAAAAAGGTTTTAGTGGATGTCTATGAATTTAATTAATTACATTATTTAAAATATTCATAGAATTTTTCTTGCACATGTCATAAAAAAGTTCATTTTCAAGATATGAAGTAGTAAATTTATGCATAGAGAGAGGAAGATCAAATGTGAAAGAAGCCAATTTCAAATTTAGATTCCAATCAAACTATCGAGTATTTAAACAAAAAGTTACAATTGGATAGAGACATGTTTGTGGGTAAGAAGAAACTTGCATGAGTTGGGAATATTGTCAAAATGGGGAGGGGGGAATAATAAAAATACATAATTGTTCTAGTTCGAGTCCAAAGTCATCTCATAATTTATCTTGAAACTAATTATACCTGATCTAGCAATTGTCTATCTCATTCCTTTCCTATCTCATAACCGACCTCCTAGTGATTTCAAATCACACAGCCACTCCACATCCTGTAGGCATTCTTATTGCAACTGATCCTGCAATCTTCAATCTTTCACGCGTGATTTTAGGATGGTGAGAGATAATTAGCTTACTTTTACCTGAGAAGTGGATCAAAATAAATGTTTTTTTTCTCCCCCACTCTGGATTATTTGCTACATTGATATTTACTAACCATTAAGGGTGTGACAAGCCCAAACCCGAAGAGAATCAAAATGTTTCTTTAGCTTAATGAAATTTGAAATAAATAAAAACAACATTTCAATTGTTGATAGTTAGTTTAATCAACTTCATTCAATTTATCCTCCTGTTTGATTTTTTAAAATAATAATAATAATAAATTTCAATATCAATCTTCAATCATTCTTAAGTGGTTCTAAACCAACTAGAATCAATCCACTGAACTTGTGTTTACTTATATTAACTCAACGAAACTCTAACTTAGACGGAGAAGGAGGTTTACATATTTGGTAGAGAAGTAATAGAATCACCAAATTTGAAACCTTGGAGGCTCCAAAAAGATGAAAATTTTTTGAAAGAAAAAAAGAAAAAAGCAAAGCATGTGAAATAGGAAAAAGGCATAATTGAGGAATCTAAAGGATTCACCGAATTGTTCATATATTACAAATTAAATTAAGTTGAATTCCCTAGAGGCATGCAATCATACATGTAACCCTAACCGAAAGCAACCAAAGATTTGCCCTTTGACTTGTGCTCCTCCACACCAAATACCACCTCTACCTATAAAGCAAAACCTCATAACTTTTGCTCTCTTTTTTTTTTCCTTTTCTTTTTTTTTTCCAATTATCGAAGCTATGTAGACCTCCAACTCTCTTTCGATTCTCGATCGAATATCTAAGATGCATCAAACAGTGACGAAGAATGAACCGATACACGAGATTGTATGAATAACAATTAACCCTGATGCATATCGTTGCAATTCGTAACTTTCAACTTTCATGAGTTTTTTTTATGTGATTCAACGGTCATGTTTTGCGGAAAGAAATGGGAAAGAGAATTGTTTATAAGTTTGTTCCTTTTTAGTGAAAAGGATGGGGAGGTTTTGTCAACAAAGGAAAGAAGAAAGTTGAGGAGGAAATGACCCGATCGGGAAAAGGGAAGCTTCATGGAAGATTTCATTTTTCATGTTACACATTTTGTTGGTTATTCTTAGCTTTATACCCAAAAAAAATGTAGTGAGGAGCCATTCTTCTGTCATGCTTTTACAACTTTATGTTAAATTTTTATATATTATTTAATCAATTATAACTAGTGTATGAAATTCTAACTAATTCCACAAACTTATAAAATTGTTTCAAATTCTAACTAATTCTGAACTTATAAAATTGTTTCAGTTTTTTTAGTACATGCGGAAGTAAGTTTTTTTAGTACATGTTGAGTGATCGAACTCACAATCTTTTGGTTGGAAATATATATCAATTATTACTGTTTTGCTCAAGTTAAAGACTAATATTTCTCAAAATAATAATAAATAAAAAAATAAACTCTACTACTTGAGATTTATTGTAACCATCTATGAAATATGCGAGGGTAATCGTAAGTAATTTCTATAGTTCAAAGAATTTTTACAATATCTTAAAACTAACTATTCAATTAATCATAATTCATTTATCAAATAAATCAATGGTCACATATTTGAATTTTGCGTACCACCTAATTTAACCATTTTTTTCTAAATAATCCTCTCGTAAATAATCATCTAACTTGAACCATAACAATTTCAATCGCTTTAAATTCAATTTTTGATTTCTTCAAAAATAACTCTTTAACTAATCCAATCTTGTAAAAATATTTTTTATTTATTACCAAACATGATATATTTTCATAAGAACACTTTAAGTAATTCTTCGAAAAGTGCTTATAGAAAAAATATTTTTATTCAAAAATCACTCTATTCCAACACTATTTTAACAATTATTCTATTATTTGATCCCTCGTGTTCATCTCTAGTGTTTATTTGAAACTCAAAATGTTAACATATAGTTCCAAATTGTCATTCAACTAACCATATTAATAAAAATTAACATGCCTGGCTTATGCATCCAAACTCCAACTAAATACTTAAAAAAAATAAAATAAAATAAAATTCCATTATGGCTGACCAAAGTTCCAAAACAAAAAAAAGGCCCATTCAGGTTAAAACTCTCATCATGAAAGCCCCTCTTTCCAACTTCTACTTCTCTTAAGCTAAATGGGATCTTTCATCATTCATATTAAGTTCATAAGGTCTATTTTCTCCTTCAACAAATGGCTACATAAACCAGAACAAGACAGACTGACAAGATTCAGCAACATGAAGACCAACCAAACAAATTAAGAAGCTTACTCCACAGCTGCAGATAGAAAGCCTAGGAAATGAAAAGGAGACACCCTTTTATTTAATCGAGAAACCGAGCTATCATTGAGGGAAAAAAAACAATATAAAAGAGCCAACCCACAGAAGCAGACTAACAAAAGACAGGGCTACAAAAATGGCAACTCAAAAAATGAGCCAATTTTAGAACTTATCCAACAAAACGAGAAAGAAATCTAATCCACAAGAATAATACCTAGACTTCTCGACTCCTCATTGCTTTTGAAGAGGAAGAGATAACACCCACAGCCAAAAGGATGGAGGAGATACCACCAACCAAACTGATTTTCATCGAATCCCATACATACCCTATTTTCTTTTCTTTTCTCTTTCAGAAATTAGAAGAGAGATGTTAGATTCCATATCAAACAGTGGCAACGATCAACTCAGAGGCAATTCTTTGCAAGCTATATTCATATAACATTCATAATAAACTCAGAAGGATCAAAAAATATAGTCAAGAAAGAAAGAACATCCTAATGGTGGAAAAAAAAAAAGCTTCACTAGAACCTGTAAACCTCTTAAATTATTAAAAAAAAAGGTAATTTGTACGGCCGCTGGTCTGTTGTATCTGCTTAAAACAAGCACATAAAGATACTCTATTCTTGATTAAGGAAAAAAAAAAGATGTAAACTCACAAAGTATGTAACTAATTCAGAAACATTGCAAATTAATTAAACTTTTGCTTGTCCATCTGTGGAACAGCTTTCGACAGCGTCCATTGCTTTATATTGGTAAAGACAGCAATGAACATGAATTGAGAAAAGCAAAGAAGCATAATTACCGCCTCAAAGATGAAGGGGTACCTCTCAGGAGGGCGCACCACCAAGTAAACGATGTGGAGAACGAGTGAGCAAAAAAGGAGACATCCAAATAGAACTCCTCCAGAAAGAAATGCTCCCATTTTTTGACGTCCTTGATTTGATGCATTGATAATAAGGAACGTAAGTGCATAAATAGAAAGATATGCTTGAACCAGTTTGTCTCGAACTACGAGAGGAAACATTGAAAGCAAGGCATAGTGCAGAAAATGTCTAAATAATGAAGGTTCATCCAGAGCCAACATGCTTGCAGGAAGAAGAGGCAGAAGAATAGACTTCTCATGCACTGCAAATGTTATTCATAAACAGCAAATTAGACCATCTCGTCTCTTCAGATTAAAAGTCATCCAACTTGGCAGGAGAGAGAGGGGCATGTACCTTGAAATGAAAACAGGTAGAATGAGAAAGAACTACATAGAAGGCCATAAAGAAATCCCTGTTTACTTGGGGTACGAATCTGCTGAACCATGGAAGGTAGACAAGCAGACAGTGTAGCAGTGAAGCTGAGAAACTTCAGTAATTTTACTGAAAACAATCTCTTCCACTTGATAAGAACAGATGTGGTACACCAAAAGTTTGCCACATAGTCTTCATATATTCCTCTCTCAAAGGGAGCAAGACGTGATAGAACCTAAGCAACCACACTTGAATTAAACTTCAAAAAACAGAATGGATGGTAACATTGACCACGAGCACGTTTCGAGAAGAAAAATATGGATATAAAATAATGTACTGCCAATATGTTAAATCGTATTGTTAAGATAATTACGCTACAGATCTTAAGCAATGTCTCATTCCTGCCATTTTAAAATCCTCCAGGTTTTTGGAACTGAAATCAACCATAGTTGAAACAATGTTTTGATTTAGTACCACCAAATACGTATTCTAACTTTAATTTGATAGGGATAAATAAGACACCCTAGCTCCGTGTGTGTTCTTTTTTTTTTTGGTTCTAGACCCGTGTGTTTTATGTATGCTACAAGGGGTATTGCAAGTAAGTAGCACTTTAGAGAGATCCTCATAACTCTTATCTCTCTCTTTCAACATCAAGCATGTAACAACTAGCGCTCATATCAATTTCTATTCTATCCATTGGGATCAGAGCTCTGTCCGAGTACGCCAAAAGGAAAGAAGATGTATAGCACGATCGAGACAAGATTAGGAATTGTAGCTGAAGTCTAGAAGATTCTAGCATTACTGTACTTTTGACGGAAGTAAGTCAAACTTTTGAAACGGCAAGAAGAGATTTAGTGAACCATTACAAAGTCGATCAATTCAAAGATGGGAAGAGTTAGTAAGAAAAAATCAGGAAGCTAGTGAAGGAAAGAAAAATGAGAAATCATATGAATCATCATTTCAGAAGTTGGAATTGTTGTTATTTGACCGAACCAATCCACATGGGTGGATATACAAGCCGCACAATACTTTGAGACCAACCAGCTGGATGAATCAAAGAGATTCAGAGCAATAGTCCTAAGTATGGAAGGGGAAGCTCTAGTATGTTCCAACAGATTGGGTGGCGGCAACCTCTATGAAAGTGGGAAGAACTAAAGTTCACCTCAATCAACCAATTCCATTTAACATGAGAAAATCTTGCACAAGTAGTTCTCATGTCCCAGGCAAGAAAATAGAGGTAAGAGACTTTATCCAACATTTTGAGATGTTAGTTGCTCTGTTACCAAATATTCCTAATATGTTGGGGATATTTTGTGAATGGGCCAAAGACAGATTTGAGTTGAATTGATGGCATTTGAGTTCAACCATTGGACCTACTCATGATGATGAAGGTGGCCTAATAAGTAGAAAATTGCAAAATGCAGCTTTTTTTCTCAATAAGAAACTGAAAATATTAAGAACAGAGGAAAAAACATCCTACGGGAAGGGGATGAGGAAGCCCCCTCCAAAAATAACTAGTGTATTACAACTTTCCAATCTTGTGTAATCAATGCTAGACTGTAATTAGAATTTCCAATGGTTGAGGCACCACATTGAAGAAATAGTTCGCACAAAATTACAAAAAACTGTCAAGAAGGCAAGCTATATTGTTAAAGACTTGTTGATTTATTTCCTTCCATAAGCACTAAAAGAGAGCTCGGCACAACCCCCCAAGACTTTTGCCTTTCCTTTAAAACACCACCCTGGGAGCACTTGAAGAAACCAATCACCTACTATTTTGGGCAAGCAAGAAGAAATACCCAATTCTCTCATCAAAAAGTACCAGCTCCTAGAGGCATAAGGCCAATGGAGGAAGATGTGATCAATATTGTCAGCATTCGTGAGACAGAGGCGGCACATCGAAGGGGACAGACCATGGGAGCAAAAACATCTACAGGCCAAACTTTTAATTAGTGAAAGTATGATGATAGAATTCAAATCATTAAATACTACACACGTAAGCGTGGGAGGCAAAGAGGGGCCAAGTAATTAGTAAGGAGAGAATTATTGTGAGCCCAATATTGTTAGTTAGAGGGAGTGCCATGAGATGAGGGAGTTAATTGCGGTGACGTTAGATGAATAAGGATTTTCAGAGAATGTGGGCTGAGGGGTGGGTATGGTTTTTTCACGTCAATTCTGAAAAGCTCTGTTGAGTGCTTGTAGGAGAGTTGGGGAGCTCTCAAATCTCCCTTGTTTGGAGGACTGCTTCATAAATAATATTGTGTCTTATAACATTACAAGCCATGGGAGCAAAAATGTCTGTCTATGAGAAAGGCATGAGGGGGAAATGCATGAAAAATAAAGAGGGAAATTTACTATATTGTTTCTGAAGGTATTGGGACCCTCATAGTAGTTCAATTAGGGAGAGAATATTCTGGGAGAAATTATTTGCAGAGGGTATGCATGTAAGTAGTACCATTTTGAGGAGAGCCTCAAGGCTCAAACTACTCAAATGTCTGAAAAGGAGTTGTAACTTTCTCTCTTTCCATATCAAGCATATTACAGCTAGAAGTCAGAACTCATATCAATTGTCTATCATATTTGTACTCGATGTTTCTTGAAACATAAAAGGACTTTCAACTCAAGAACCAAAAGGGGGCCTAAAACTTTCTAACTTCCCAGCTTGACAGCTTGTCAGAACTCAGTATGTACGCACTTGGAGGATGCCTGCCAAGCGAGAAGTTTCATCCAGTAAAAGTGGTCAACAATTTATAATTCTTTTCTATTCAAAAAAGGTGTGATCCTTTTTTCCTCTTTCCTTCTCAACTACTTTGGTGGATGCCCCCCGCCCCCAAAAAAAAGCATAAACGTAAGTAAAGAAACTATTTTGGCAAAGAGTGAAAAATAATGAATGCATTATTGGACATTTCTTTATACCTGCAAAAGGTCATCCACTGAATGAAGATACGGCGACCAAATAATAGCAAAAGTTCCTAAGACCACCAAACCCAATTTTAACACTTCAACAATTGGGTTTCTATGCCTCATACATTTCCCCAAGAGATGGCTGAAAAATGCAGGAGCAAAATATGCACTCATCTGCAAGACATCAGGTAGTAAAAGATTCACTCTAGTTATGGTGACTACACAAAAATTTCAAAAAATGAAATTTCAACCATTAAATTTATTACTATCCTCAGCTTCACAACCTAGAAATGAGTCAGACAAAGTTGAGGGCAAAATTGAAAAGTGAATTTAAACCTACTGAGAAAATGTTAGACATTTACGGATGTATCTACTTAATATTATATTATTTATTTATTCCTCTGAGTTAATATGCCAGATCAACACATAAGAAATCTTGCCCAAGCCAACAGAAAATGAATCATACATGTTATTGTCTCAAAACTGATCACTGTTCACTATTCAGCGCACAAACAAGAAAAGCAGAATATTAAGGTATAATACTTCTAAGGATGAGTAAGTTGAAACGCACCTGCTTATGATTCAGAGCAAGAGTAAATAGGAAACTACCCACAAGATCTTTCTCCGTACATATAGCAGCAATAGCTCCCACAGTGAGGCCCAAGCTTATACAGTTATACTGTGAGAAAGGAGAAAACGTAAATCATACATGTTATTGTCAAACCTGCATGCTTCCAAGTTTCAAATGAAAAATGAAAACACGTGGAAAACAGGCAATGCTCGGAGGTAGAAACCTGAAAATGGCCATGATCAATTAAGATGAGACACGGGTTGAGCAGAAGGATTGCAATTTGCCATGCTATATCACTTTTGCGATAGCTGGAGTTACTACTAAAATATGCGAGAACAAAATAGAAAACTGCAGGAAAGAAAATCAGCACATCAGAGGATAAAACCGTCCATCTCATAAGAAGTTTTCTGCAAAGAAGCCAACAGGGTAGGAAACTCAAAATGTAATAAAGTTTGAAGAAAAACATAAAGTATTTGAATAAAAGATGAAAAATAGCATCATACCCACCCAAAATAGGACTCATAACCTCGAGAAGTAAACAGTGAAACCGACTCTGGATCAAATAACTTGAGGAATAGAGCATGAATGAAACTCTGATAGGCAGTAAGGGGTGGATAATCAAGTCCCCAATAGTTGAGGTCGTTGGTGGTACTGTTCCGATACCAGTCCTTAGCTGGAAGGTTGATGGTGATTTCCATCCAATGCCTCTGCGCCTCATAGTCCCCAAACTTGGGAGGGTTGCCAGCACCAGAGTAAGGATGAAGGCAGACTGCCGCTCGAACCAGCAAAGCAAACAAAGATATGGACAAAAATGTAGCTTTCACTCCTTTGTGAATCAACCACCAAGCAGCATCGTCACGGTTGTCAACATTAACCATGTCTTTCATGATCTTGCCTTCCTCTCCTTTCTCCATGGCTGACCTGTTAGAGAATCTGCATAAAAAATCTTAAAGAAAGAAGCGTATCACATTTTAGATTTAGTAATTTCTAGAACCCCAAATGGCGAAAATTATCACGAACGCGATATTGACTGCAACTTAACCCTAACAAAGCCCTATCAATGAACTCATTTCTGTTTTGACAACAGAGGAAATTATGTTACGGCCTCCAATTATATTTAGGTGGTTAAAATGAATCGGTGTTGTCAGTTTGGTTTCGGTTTCGGTTTCGGCTTAGAGCAAATAATTAAGAGTATCAGAGATCAATTCAATTCCCATTTTTGTTTTCCTTTAGAGAAACACACAAACTTCATTACAAAAAGAACTGAAGATCCATTGAAGAGTGAAACAAAATAATTGCCTCGTAGATTCAAGAACTCCGAGTCCCAATTATTCATTAACCACGAAATTTACCTCATTGAACTTATAACAGCATGATTCAATCAAAGAAATCTAGGATGGGGAGGGGGAGGGGTGACGATAGAAATTACAAAGAGTTCATAAATCTAAGAAATTGAAAATGAAATAAACGAATCAAAATTAAAATCTGAGTCTTACCAGTACGTGGAGAGAGGAAATTGAAGAACAAAAATCTGAGTCTTGCCTTCAATCCTGGAAACTTCGCGCGTTTCCGTTCCACTGAACTGAGTTTTGCTTGTGAGTATACAGAACAGAATAGGGCACTGTGCCACGGAGTGCGGTTCAGTTTATGACGTTAAAGCACACCACCTCATGATGGACGATTTTGCCCCTCTTCATTCTCTTTTTTCTCCGCTATGTCCTACAGTTGGGTTGGGCGTTTCGTCATCACGCGCCTCTCGGGATAATTTGCCGTCTATTTATGACTTTTTTACCCAAAAGTAACGATTTAGTTTCGTATCTTGAAATTTGTAATAATTTAATTCCTACTCTAAAATATTAGGTAAGAAAACAAAAAAATTTGGATCGATTTAACCTCACTGTTTTCGACCCAGGAATTCGAAAATACTCTCGTCATCTTCCTTTTAAGACGATATGAAATGTCATATGTGTGTGAGATATGTCTATTCCTTATGCCAAAAAGAAAGAAAGATCACCACCATCCCCATTAGCACCGCCAAGGGCGGATGCACGTTGGGCCCAGAGGAGATTCGAGCTCCCCTCAACTTTGAACAACATATAGAATTAATATGCACATTGTGTTTAAAATGTTAAAAAAAATTGATTTGTGGCCCAATGGTGATGTCGTGCTTTTGGTGCTCAAGCCCCCCCTTGTTCGTGTTTTCTTACTAGATTTTCTAATCCAGGAGTACGTAGAGGAGAAAGCTTTAGACTATAGCACCAACAAATTATTCCACATGTGGCTTTAAACTATACTTTTTAGTTTCTCTTTCATATATCCAACAGCATAAAACCGTCATCACATTCCATTCTCAAATTATTTATCTTTTAACGTCAATAAAAACTGTTTTACTCCTCCCTAGCTAACTATATCTGCCATGAAACATGCAATCTCTTGTGCACCCAAAAAAATGGTGGAGATTTCCTCCATAAATTTCTCAAAATTCTGCGATCTAAATACTAAAAAAGGACACAAAAAAACGAAAAAAAAAAAATTGGAAAGAACAAAAACAAAACAAAGCAAACCTTGTTCAAGCCTAGAGCTTGAAGAAGACGAGCGAAATCATGTAAAATGGATGATTCTCCAAAAGCTTGAGGAACAAAGTTTTGTTTTTTAAAGTTCAAGAGGTAGGAACCGTAAAGTTATTAATAATTTTTTTAATACGGAAATAATCATTACTTTTAATTATTTGATTTTTTTAAGTACATTTGGAGATTCGAACTTACGACCTTTTAGTCGGATATAGATACTCAGGTTGGCATTTTGTCTCGTTCATTAGACACATGACAAAATGCTTCTAAATTTTCAATCCTCATCCCCCGTAACCACAAAGTAGAATTATTTTATCATGTCAAGAAACCATCGTGAGCTCTTCCCAATTATATCTTCTATTCTTCAAAATTGAGAATAGAAACCATTAATATAGCATCGACTTATATAATATATTTTTCAAGACGGACAAATATGTCCTATAAATATAATAGAAAAACTTCAATCATCTTTAAATCATCAGTGGCAAGAATAAGTTGGGTCATCCCAACTATGTTTTAATAATCTTAATATCTTGTCATCTACCCAATCTACATATTATTAAATACAAAAGATACAAAATACTCAAGATAAAATAATATTTTAGAAAAAAATAATAATAATAGCTAATGTTTTTTTTAGTACAACATGTTGGGGAGGGGATCCGAACTCGCAACCTCATGGGTGGAGGTATATGCCAATTACCGCTGAGCTATGTTCGCTTTGGCAATAATAACCAATGTTATGTGAACAATCAAAAAACAATTAAAGGTAATGTTTAACATTATCATTCCAAGTATCGTTGCACCTACTACCTTAATTTGAAATAAAGGAATCGATGTATCTCTATTTTTTTTTTATATCCGTGTGTCCGGACCAGATTGCGCGCATCTCGACTAATCACGGACCAACCACCTGACTCTACTACATTTAGTTGACAAGGTAACTCGTAAGATATTAAATCTTTGGTAGGTGGCCACCATAGTTTGAACACGTTCCCTCTAAGCCCTTTGCTATTTACAACGACCCTTATTACCACTAGGTCATCCCATGATGATTGAATCGGTGTATCTCTAGTATCATATCGAAACGATCAACGACACCTGAGCATGAGATACACAAGTAGAAGAACTAATTTAACCAGCAAATCAGATGGGCAAAATTGATTCAAAGCAAACGCGTTGTGCTAATTCAATGCTTGATGGGAAAGTTTGAAAGGATGGAAATGAAAATGGAACGAATGATCTTTAATTTTTTTTTCTTCTTTAATAAATACAGGTAACTACTCAACAATACATTACCTCAACTTTTTGATGCATCCAATATTGTCAAAAGAAACCAAACTCAAAAAACTTCGAAAAACTTTACTTTGACTAGTTGAGCTATGAGCTATGTTCAAGTTAACAAATAGTGAATAATTCGTTATAACAAAAGAAGAAATGTATAAATATACGATTAACTTATGTGGCCATAAAAGAGAAAAAAAAAAAAAAAAGTAAACCCTTCTAATTTGATACCTTCACTATCAACACAGACTTCAAATATTTTGTACTTTTTACTTGAAAGTCGTAGTACGAACTTTCAAGCCCTACCCAAAAGAGCCACACATCTAGAACATAAATTTACAATAAAGTTGTCAATTCTTTTTTTTTTTTTTGGGTACAATTTTGTTTATGGAAGAATATGTCATTCATTAAAATACAAATGTTTCCGTGTGGGAGAACATTTTGACTACCTTTTCTTTGTGCCCACACTTTCCTTTCCTCATTAATGCTTTGCCTTTTTGTTTTATTGTTCTCTAAGATCAATGTTTTTTTAAGCTAATTTAGCTTTACTAAATTAGTTCTCGCTAATGGAATTTTTTTAATCAATGCTTAGACTTTCACACATAATTAATGAGAATAGGAACACAATATACCAACGTTTTAAAAGTAATTGAAAGAAAAAAGAACGAACTTTCACAGTGCGTTCTAACTTCTAAAAAAGTAAAAAAGTAAATTACAAGTCACGACCATTTAGGGATTCAAGTTTTTATTAAAATGAGTCTAATATAACTTTTAATAGTACTTCTAAGCAAAGTATTTTTTTTCTTTTTCTAAAAACCCTGGTTAAGTGTGTGATTGGAATAATTTTTGAAAAAGTACTTTTTAAATTTTTTTTAAAAAATAACATTTTTCTTTCCAACACTTTTGAATGAGTTACTCATTTAGAGTATATGTTTGATATAATCTCCTCAAAGACTAAAAGTTCTTTCTAAGAAACCTTTGCATTTTGGCAATAAATAAATAAAAGTATTTTTAAAAAATCAGATTAACATAAAATCACTTTTGAAGAAATATTTGAGAGATGATTATTAAAAAATAATAATAATAATAAGAATAACTTAAATTTAAAGGTATGTCAAGCTCCCGCCACGAAGGGATAGTCCAATTGGTAAGAGCTTTGAGGTCCTTTGGTTATTGGTCTCATATTCGAATCTTTTGGCAAGCATAATACCAAAAAATCTTTGGGGCAAGCATGGGTGCCCTTAAGTACAAGGGAGCAGAGCTCGGACTTTCCGTTATAAAAAACAATTATGTCAAGCTCACCCCTAAATGCTTCTACTAAAAGCCACTTAAAAATATTTAAATATACAACAAAAACACCACAATACATATATATATATATATTTGGACCTTTTTTTTCTTTTTGATATCCGTGAGTTTTCGGACAGCTTGCGCACACCTCCACTAATCTCACGAAACAACCGTCTAACCTTACAACATTTGGTATCAGAAAACAGATAGGAATTACTAATTCCTAAGGTAGGTGGTCATCATATAGTTTAAACTCATTTCCTCTCAATTAACCCTAGTTCCTTTGGATTAATGAGCCAACCATGATGGTTTATATTTGGACAAGCTTTGGTCATCACTCTTAAGGAGCTAAGTATTTTCYAAATAAATATACATATTATTCATCAGTTAAAAGCATTTTTCACTCATTAAATAAGGGATGAAAGAAAAAGAAAATCATAATAATATGAGGTGGACAGAACATAATACCTCAGAAGCTTCCCAAAGCCGCCCGCCAACAGCCATGGTCAAGTCTCTATTTGGCCCATTCAAAAACCTGGAAATTTGATTAATCAAAAACCTATTTAAAAGTCAAAAAATGGGAGCCCAGTCTCTGTCCTATAGTCCTATTGACCCTTTTTCAAAAAATAATATTTCATGCATGTGATAGCTAAAAAAAGAAAAAAAAAACAGTTATCATCTTCCCTGCAAATATATATATGTATCACAACAAAAGAGTACCTCCTTCAAGAGCTTCCTCACAGACAAACCAGACAGCAGCAAAAAGAATCAGCAGTTAAAGTTTTTTCAATCATGGGAAGGAAACTGGATGCTCTACTGGGAAAGAACAGGCATTTGAAGCCTTCCAAGTTCAAGGCTCTCGCTAATATGGCCATTTCCAGAACTGCCATCCTCAAGAACCAGCACCAAGCCCGCAGCTCCCTCGCCCGGGCCGACGTTCTCCAGCTCTTGAACCTCGGTCACCAACATCGCGCTAAGCTTAGAGTAATTTGCATCCCTCTCTCTCTTGCTCTCTCTGAACTCTATGCTTTTGTTTAGCCTCTAATCTCTCTTATATGTGGACGTGGATGATCAGGTTGAGATTGTGATCAAGGAGAGTAACATGTTGGATGCACTTGGGATGATAGAGGATTACTGCTACCTCCTCATGGAAAGAGTGGATCTTCTTCGGATGAGCAAGTAGGCCTTCCTTTGCTTCAGTTGAATTCCAGTCTTCGTCCTTTGTCAACATCGTTGAATCGGGGCCTTCCCAACCTAGCCTGACTATCTTTCTGCTTAAATTTCAGGGAATGCCCGGGTGAAGTTAAGGAGGCCATATCGACTCTGATCTTTGCAGCTTCTAGGTGCGGAGAGTTTCCAGAACTTCAGGAGATTCGCCGGATTTTCGAGTTGAAATTTGGGAGAGAGTTCGCCAGCAGTGCTGTGGATTTACGCAACAACTGCGGAGTTCGTCTCAAGGTGAGTTTGATATCAACTGCAAGACAATAACTAGTTGCCTGTATATATCATCTTCTTACTTAATAACCACAAATTCCATGTTTTAGATGATTCAAAAGTTCTCAACAAAACAGCCCAGCATTGAAACTAAACTGAAAGTGCTCGAGGAAATTGCTTCTGAGAATGGCATTACTCTGCATTTAGAGGAAGAACCTGAAATAACCATCAAGGTAAGGAAATTTCAAGCAGCAATGTAATAACAAATGAAACTTTCTAAGTCATCCTTTTAGTAAAAATTTAGTTGTTAACTGCAGGAACAGCTAAATCAGAAACTGGAAGCCAAGACATCAGCAGACTTGGATAATCCTGAAGTCATAAACGCCACCAATAACCTACATGAAGAAATGTTCAAGAACGAGTCAGAATTAGTGAGAGCAAAGAAGTTCAACGATGTAGCTAGTGCGGCTCAAGAGGCCTTCCAATCAGCAGCTTATGCAGCAGTAGCAGCTAGAGCTGCAATCGAGCTTTCAAGGTCTGAATCTCAGGATGTAGAAGATGACTCTCATCTTCAAAGAAGCATGACCCCAGATATGGATAGTTCCCATGAACCTAAACTTAATATAGAAGAAGCTAGCACGCCTCCCAGTAAGATTGACCATTCCGATGACATATTTAGCTTTGAAAAAATTCATCCTGATGAAAGTTCGAGCTCAGAATGTGAAGATGAAGACATAGCAGAAAGAAATCAAGAAACTCATCTCGAACATGCAGGCGAATCGCCAGAAAAACCTGTCAAAGAAAGCAAGCCATCTGATCCAAATTTGGATTCATCAAATCCAGATTCAATCTCCCAGAATGAGCTAGAGAATGACAAGTTGGTCAGTAAAGAAAATGCATTTGCCAGTAAAACTGAAATTTCAGATGAGGATATCAGAGTTCGTGAATCGAAGTAAATTTCTTGCCAAATTTCAAGTGGATTTTGCTGAAATCTCAGGCTGATAACATCTCGATTGGAAGCAAACATGAAGAAACTAGGGACCGAGTATACAGTTAATAGCTTCTAAATTCTAAAGAAAAGGGTACAAAAAATTTTGCTAGGCTAGACATGTAAACTTTATTATTGTTTCAATTTCTTTTTATCTGAATACAATAAAATTAATGCTAGAATCAAGAAGAATACGTGGGTCTTGCAAACTTTTCCCCAATCTACTAACCTATTAAAATCTTGAATACAGATCAACAAAATCACAAGAAAACTTAGTTGATTAAGTAAAGTATTGAAATCAATGCATTCAGGAACTGTTTGGCTCACAGATTAGGCTTATGTCATCCAAGGTTAGGAAGCCAAGCCTATGTTTATACACGGGTTTGTCAACCCCGCAAGTTATATAAACTATATTACATATATCTAGTCTTATAAACCCACCTTTTTCTCACTTTCTGTAACATATTCTTTTGGACTACCCAAATATAAATTATCTCAAGCTTCATAAATCCAAACTTATTAAAGCTACGAGGGAAGCATCAACTTACAGTTCTAAGTAGTCAGAGCAAAAATGCTTAAATGTAATGTAACAAAATCCTTAAACTTCTCTAAAAAAATTTCCAGGTAGATGCAGAAAATAACAGATTTTCATATTCACTACGAACTAATTTTTCGACTGGAAATACTAACTTTAGATGGCTTACATAATTAATAAAATATACAACAAAAGATAAATGATTTATAATATTACTTCATAACAGTCGAAAAAGAACAGCAGAACAGCCGTAGGATTCAAGAATAGTCACAATCTAAGACAACTATAAAAAATTCCTGAAACTTTTTACATTTGAGCTCAACCCAGATTGCCACCACCCTGCTGCCACAAATTGATGATATCAGTTGCCTGATTAAGAAGGATAATCATCTGCTTTTGAGAAATCCAGGGTTTGCTCTCAAGTAAAACTTTGAGCTCTTCCCATGCATCTTTCCGAGGCCAGAAGTAGTATGGACTAAGAGGAATAGTACCATGACCAGGAATCATCTGATCAAGTGCAATGCCAATGTTCTTCTCCATCCATATGAACTTTAGCACAAGCCTCGACTTTTCCATCGGTTTCACAACGACTCCAAGCTTCTACAACATCAAAAAGTGAACATTTATTTTGCATGAGACCTCCATAATAAATCTATTTTGCTCAACATTTCATTTGTATAAGCAAAAGGGAACTATAAAATCAAAATCCAAATTATCTTTGCATTTTGCTACATAAAAATAATGAGAATAACAAAGAAATTCTCTGTTATAAAATCAGTATTTGACATTGATGCAAAGAGAGGGAGATTTTCTCTAAGACTCTAATATCGGTAAAGTAAAGATCAGGAGAAATAATATGATTACTGCATGGGTTTGTTTTAAAAAATATTTATCATTAGAGTTGTTCTAAATATTGTATTGTGTTACATAAAAGACGTGTTTGACACACAAGTTAGATTTGTGCAGCTCAACGTCAAGAGGTAAGCCTATATTTAGTATGTGAGCTTACTCGTATATCCAAGTTATAAGTCTTATTCTAGGTTATGAATTTGCTAATTCCATGAGTTACATAAATCCAAACTATAAAACCACCTTTTGAAATTGAACCAAAGGTACTCTATGCAAAATTTATAACTTGTTCTTTAGCAAAATCTAAATACAAATTAAACAAATCTAAGCTTCCCAATCTTACACTTCATAGACCTAAGCTTAACAACAACTAAAAACATCCCCTTAAAAAAAAAAATTCCACGTGAACTTAGCTAGGTGAGTTAATTTTAATCTTAAAGTTCTTGATTCATGAAATTAAGTCCCAAACTTGAATAATTGGTGAAGTTAACATCCTCCTCAAAATCAAACTAAAAAATTGCTAAGAAGGCAACCAAGAAATCACTCAAAATTCAGAAAGTAAAGCACTCAAATTTTTCAACTACAAAATACCAAACTCAGCGATGAGACACCCAAATCCAGTCACAAAGTCAAACAACCAAAGACATACCTGCAACCCAACACCAAAGCATCCAAATCCAACCAAAAGAATTGCTGAAGCCAACAATAAAAATGACCATTCACAAAAATAACACATCCCAATTCCCATCACAACAACGCACACATCTAACCACAAACCTAAAGGAAATAGCAACTCAACCAACGATGGTATTAATTCATTGTTTATTCAAACATAAGGCTCAGTTAATGAGATTTAACATTTTAAGGTTAAAGTTGCCTCAATCATCTAACTAGAGGGTTAGAATTGATCTTCTTCCATATGTTCATTCGAAATTTAGTTATCATTTAGGTTTTCATCAAAATCAACACCAGCATTCTCATTAGTATTTTCCTCAAATGTAACTCACAGAGCATTCGTTTACATCACACCTTTCATCATTGTATAGAAATAATAAGTCTACTCCACGAACCAAATTATAGTGGGCAATTGGGTTTCAAAGAATTCAAGTGTTTTCGTGGTACAGTTTCAATAAATACGACAAGGTTTCAACTAACCGAGTTCTATACCAGAGATGGAGGAAGACAAACCAAGTTCACCAATTTAATCCGTCCCTCTCTCCATTAACTTAACAACAATGATGCTGTTTCTTTACTAAACTTCCCCTTGCTCTCCCCCAAGTTTTGAACAACCCCAATCAAGTAAACAAAACAAGAATTAATTTCAGCTCACTAAACAGAACAAGCATATGGGTGAGAAGAGAGATACCTCCTTAACAGGAGAAGACACGGAGTCGGAATCATCAACGACGGGCGATTCTGAAGCAGCTTCTACAGCTTCGGTGGCCGCAGCTGGAGCAGAGACTTCGAGATTTCTAAAGTTTTGGCGCCTGAATTTAAATCCAGAAAAATAATGCGAGTGGGCAATGCAGGAAGAGGTCGAAGAAGAGGGAGACAAGGAGTAGGAGGCGGTGGTTCTTTGCTTCACAGGAAAAAGAACTTGAAAGGGTTTTGAAGTGGCGTTCTGAGCAGGGAAATTGGAGGTATTGAGACAGAAATTGATGTTGGGCTGAAGCTGAACTGCCATGGATAACATCATGGTGACTCTGTTTCTGAGATAAAAGGAGAAATTCAAGAAGAAGAAGAGCAAGAAGAAGCTGCTATCTGTATTTCTTCTTAATCGGAGGAGCTGGAAGATAAGTCGGGTCGGGTCGGGTCGGGTATGAGTCCAAACCCATTTAAGAGAGATTTTACGGCCCGGCCCAGGCCCAAGACCTTGCCTAAGGCGTAGCAGAGCCCAAATTTAAACTCTGCTTTCTCTCACTAACTTTTTTAATACACAAACCTTTTTTTTAATAATTTCTCTCCAACCGCCCACCCTAGCATAGCTCAACAATAATTGAGTGTATGTCTCTCTAATCAAGAAGATTAGATAAAATAATAATAATTCTTCTCCTGACACTTTTTTTTTTGTAAAATTTCCTTTTAGACATACTTCCTCTTTACACTCATTTTAGGTCAGAAATTATATTAAAAAGTAAAAAGTTTGTAATTTCCTCCCTAATTTACCTCCGAAATTTTTTAATTTAACAAAAATGTTTATAAAAGAGTTAGAAGGTAAAACGATGTCCCTTCTTAAGCAAATTTGTCCCAACTAATTTCTCCATATCCACATTCCTTATTTTTTTATTCCTTGTTAATTAATAACTCTCCAGCCCACCTACACATAACTTATTAAAGTACCTATTTCAATCAAAATATTGTAAATCTAACATTAGACATATTTTGTAATAATGAATGATCAAGAAGAAACGAGACATAAATGAATCAAATTGAGAGGAAAATCATCGCCTGAACAAATAAAGAACCCAACACAATACATAAAAAAAGCCAAGAATTGAGAGAACAGCAACCTGCCGAACGAAGGAAAAAAGGGCAGCCAAGACCTAAGAGGATAGTGCTTAGGTGCCATGGTGCTTCGAACTATTTTCGCCCACCTTGAGGCACCATGGCGCTGTCGCGGTGTTTTTTTATATATATATATAATTTTTAGATTTTCTATCCACTGTTTTGGAGTCTTCTTACCTATCTAGAGAACGGAACATGAGATAACTTAAAAATAGAAAGAAAAAGAGCTTAAGGAGTTTAGCGAAGGGATTTTCAAGGTTCAAGATCATGGAGATTGGCTCGGAGACGATCAATCAACACAACGGATTTAGCTTCCTATTTTTCCTTGATTTTTCTAGTTTTGTTATGGAACTTCATTTGAATGTTTGTTGTTTTACATTATGAATATGATTAGCTAAATATTTTGTCTTGGAGATTGATGTAGAGCCATTGATTTTTATGGATTGAATGATTACGAAGGTTCTATTTATGTTTATCTATGCTTAATGCTTTTAATTCACTCTTCACGTTCTTGAGATGGTTTAGAGTTAGGATTATGATGTGGTTTAGAGTTAGAACTATGTGCATAACTAAAGGGATTTTAAAACCGGAGATTCATAAATAAAGACTTATTTATTAAAGCTCTTAATTGTTGTTGGAACTAGATATGGATATTAGATTCTTAATTAGTAGAGAGAATTAACTTGTGCTTGAGAGAGTCATTTGAGTTCTCGACCTACCTAATTAATGTATGGTTCATTTAATATTGAATAATTAAGTAATTTGTTCGTAGTTTTAATAGGTAAATCAATTACTCCCTTATTTTTCTCTTTATTATTGCATATTTTACTTGTGGTACTCAAGTGAGCTATAAACCCAATACAATATCAATATTCACTTACCATATATATTAAAACTATACTCATACACTTGTCTGTTAGCAATTTTTGCTACATTTTTCAATTAGATCAAGTTACATCAAGATCTTTTCTCATATAACATCAAGATCTTGGTGTTCATCTTTTTAATTACATTGCACGAAGACTATTTGATAACAATCTTGATTTCCATATTCATGTCACATAATTCGATGAACACCGCAATATGTAAATGTATTTTGCTGTAGTGGTCACTCAATAACACCATCAATGTGGTAAAACAACCTATTTCCACAACATTGTATTACAAGTGAGATTTTGAGATTTTCATAGAGCACTTTTATGTACTTTT
>NW_019104537.1:560332-581753 GCF_001995035.1 Momordica charantia | reverse complement strand
TTATGTACCATTTTTTGTACCAAAGCAACCCACTTCTTTCTCCCTTTTTCAAGGTTGGCAAGTTCCCATGGCAAATTTCTATGCACTCAAGATCAGATCAGGTCCACACTAATCCAACCCACTGCACTTTTCAAGATGAGTGTTGGAAATCATCAACCTCACCTGTGATTTTCTTCATCATGACACCCAAAATCGCCCTTTTTCAACTCTTTTGTCCCCTCATTATTGTTCCCTTTTTGCTAATACTTGGAACATCACTTCCATTAAAAAGCAATCAAAAGTATAACCCACGATTTAAAAACAAGAAAATACAATAAGTTTCCATTATAACATGATAGAATGAAAACGTACACAATTAAGGCAGACTCTCACGATCAGCCTTCCCAAACCGGGAATTATTCAAAAAGAACAAAGAACAAGACACTAATGACAAACAGACAGACAGGACTTTCTAATATGCTGCACAAACCACACCAAAGGCAGCTAGCTTAGTTTTTTTTTTTCAGAAACATAACCCCAAGATACTTTTTTTTTTCATTATTCATTACTATAGTAGATAAATCGCGAGCAAAAAGTTGAAGAAAGTTCATACTACTACTTCCCAACTCCCTAGTCCTTCTCATCGTCGCTCCAACAGCATTTCAGCAGGATTGATCTCGGAGATGAGGCATAATCTCCAGTCTTCATAAAGCTCTGGTAGATGACGGTTCCATTTTCCCCCAGCATTTCACAGCTCTTCTCTCCACCTTCGTACCCCTTCAGTTCAACGCAAAGCAAGTCTTCCAGATTCTCACCACAGTCATCGGAGTGGAGGGCAACAGAGAAATCAGATGGCTGGAAGCATGCCAGCACCCTCCCAATCAGCTGGGACAGATTTACTTCGTTGAAGTCGTAGCCAGATGCTTCAAAGCTTGCATAGCTAAACCCATCTTCAGGAGTGATATGGATGGTAGACTCTGCATCTCCTTCAATGGCATTCATGGAATAGCCACAAGGGTCAAACTCAAAGTCGCATATTTCAGATTTTGGGAGGATCTTCCTGATACCGGAATTTTTGGTCATGGCAGCAGCAGAACTCGCGTCTGTTTTGAAGAAGACAGATGTCTTCTCCTTGTCCAAGCCGGTCATGCACATTTCCAAAGTGTATACAGGGTTGTTGCTTTTGCTCCCCATGTTGGCACAAGCAGAGTAAACGTGCCACTTCTTCGTTTCATCAGGACTTCCCATCACATATGCAGTGCTGTCAAGGCCGAGCTTGCCCAAATAGCCATCAAGGACAGCAACTTCCTCAGAGAAGCTACGATGGGGGAAGGACTGGGCACCAGGAAATATGAAGCTGCCACGAGTGTACCTCACAGATCTCACAGTAAGAGATAGAGAATCAGCTAACTTCAGCAGAGCTGGAATGGACAGGAGCAGCTTAGTAGTGCCGCAAGTTTTGATGATGAATTTGTAGGGGTACACAAAGAGGCTCGATTCTGAAAGGACATATGAATCAAGATAGTCGTTCGACAGAGAATCGACAATGGTGCACTCGGCTAAAGTCAGAATTTCATCCAATTGTGCCTTTGACAAAGCACGAAGACCCATGCCTCTTGGGTCAGAAAAAACACCCGGCTCAAAGAATGAAACTTCGAGCCTCTTTTCATAGCCTTCAAATCCGATCGCAGAGGTTGGAAACGTCATCTTTTCTTAAAGGGAAGTAAATGATGTTGAGATTGAACGAGAGAACTTGGGAAGTAGAGAGTAGAAAATAAAAAGGACAAACTAAAAATTATTGCAAAACTAAGGATCTCGGGGCTAGGTGAACGGAATTCAGCAGAACTCAGGATGGCTTTCGCACGCACTGCAGAAGAAGAAGAAAAGAGATTAGTCATCAGCCAACCCACAGATAGTAAGCTACAATAACAAACAGGATTGTGTAAAAAGTAGGAACATACGTTGGAGTAAGCAGCAGATCTGAACTTCTTGATTCCACCGTGTGGTCGGACGTCTTCAATGCTGTAACCGAGGGGAGCTTCGTAGAAAAGGGATTTACTACTACTACTACTAGACTTCTTCTTGCCACCTTTAGACTCCATTAAATCATTCGCTCCTGCAAAAATGATGAAACCAAAAATGAGATCAGAAAAGCCTCACCTTGAAGAGAAAAAAATACACGTAATAGAACACACGACCAAAATTCATAGACGGGAAAACCGATTCATTTACATCAGAGCGCAAGGAAATTTATCGATGGAAAAAAAGTAACTCGCTCGACCTCAATCAATAGATGATTCAAATGAAGAACAATATAAAAATACAAAAATAGAATGAAAGAGAAAATCAAGAAGTCATGAGTAAAAGGCAAACATTGTTTTCATAGAAAACATAATCCCAACAAATAAAAGCTGTATAAGCATACAGCTGCAATCATGAAACAGTACTTTATGAAAAAGCGCACAAATCAAAGCAACATTTGCAAGACATAATCCGTGAAAGAAAAACCAAATGATATTCCTCCTATTAATCTATTGATATATTATATAAAAGTTAACTACAACCCTCTTTTTGCATTCCGAAAGAGAAACCCCTTCTTTTTTACGGTAGTCCTCGAAATTGTCGTCATGCAAGCACCATCAAAGACCGACAGAAAAAACGTAGAACAAAAAGAGAGAGAAAACATAGCCCTATAACCCAAATAAATTGTGCAGATAAAACGTAAACTTCAATCTATTGAGATTTTCAGAAATCGATTGTCCATTCGGATCAAGATCATCATATCGACACATATGAATCAATAAAACCCTAAATACAAAACGCAACGAAAAATCAATCGTATTCGCACAAATAAAAGACTCCAATCAGTGAATCAATCTTCCTCAACATCCACAAAAGAAAAGAAGACGTACCAATAAATACAAAATGTATAAAATCGGTGCAACAGTCAAACACCGAGAGACCCTTTCCTTCGAACCTCCTCCAATAAAAACCTAATATTAAAACCAAATCAAGATCAGAAACGCAACCCAGAATCAGAATCGAACGAAGAACAAAGAAAATAAGAAATCCACAACGTAAAGAGATCATAAAACACAAAAACTTACAGACCAGAGAGATGAGCGGCGGCGAAAGAAACCCGGAAAACCCCTAAAACTTGCGAGAAGGGCTGAGGATAACGACAAAGCGGAAGAGAACAGATCAAACAAATTGTTGAGAGAAATCAGAGAATTCAAGAGGCAGCAGATCGTTTGCGTTTTTGTGAGGTTTCTAATGGAGAAGGGGGAACTTATATAGCGAAACTTCAGCGGAAAAACCACAAGTTTTCGATTTAATTACGCCTCTGCCCTACTTTCTCTCTCGTCTTCACGCTACCATATTCTAGATCTGTGAAATGACGCCTCTGCCCTTGTTCGTTTTCTAACGCGGGGTGCTAAGATATTAAAATATTTTTTAATAGTTACCTTTTTGGTTTTTACTCGGTTTAAAATTTTAAATAATAATCTCTGCTTTAAGAAATATTCCGATTCCGTTTGGTATTCATATTTGGTTTTCTAAAATAGAGCATCATTTTCAACCAAGGAAACTAATTAATTTTAAATCATATCGATTCTTCTGAGTAGAGAAATTTCCATGTTGTTTTGACATCGTTAACGATTTCGTTTTTCTTTTTTTTTCCCTTAATTATTCTTGCTTTTTCAAATCCTATTGATATGTTTTTCATCTTTTTCTTAATATGTTTAAAATTAAAAAAAAAAAAAGAAACAAAACAAACTAGTATTTTATTAAAATTAGGCTTATAAAAGTAGTATTTATGAAATTAATCACCAAAAATATAAAACAAAAAAATGGTTAGAGAGTGAGACCTCAGTTTTTAAATCTATATTTTAAAAACACTCTAAAAACAAGTATATAACAAAACAAATAAATATATGGGTCAAACTTATGTTTATAAGCTTTATTTAAAAAATTTTCAAAAAAAAATGATTCTAAAAATGTAAAATAAAAAATAAAATTATTATTTAAAAAGTATTTAAATAATTAAGAAAACAACCACATGGATCATTTTTTATTTATACTTACTTTCAAAAAAATATTGTCTAAAGGTATCTATAAATATTAAATTTATTGTGATTCATGTTCGTAAATATACGTTGTATGTATAAACTGTGTAATACTGACAAACAGATTACTGACTACAAAATATAGTTCTGACAATTTGATGAATACTAAACTTGATAAATAAAGCACTAACCTAAAGACAATTATTTGCTCTGCACAAGTTGCTAGCAGTCTACCGCGATCGTCTCAATAGGACACAACAATTAACTCTGGTAGAACTACAACCTCGAACTACTCAGATCTAGCATAACTCTTAAATATTTGCTCTCAACATAAACAAGAAGAACAACTTAAAAGAAGATAATAACTCTTGTGGGAGGAGGATAATACCCAATTGTGGTATATCTCAAAATGAAACATATAACTTCAATTAAGAAACTAACTATTTATTTAAACATATAACTTCAATTTTAATCAAATGAAGAAACATAACAACTAAAGAGATAAATAACAATTAATAAACACAATGAAACAAAATTCAACGTACATGTGAATTAAAAGTTACAAATTTAATTTCCATATATTAAATTTGTAATATTCAATTGTTTATCAATATTTCAAATTTCACTTTTTTTCACAATTTAAAAATCCAACAATCCATTAATTTAAAATTGATGATTTGATGATTTAGCAAGGTATTCTATTAGAATAGGAGATCTATGTTCAAACTCGTATAAATGTTATTTTCTCCTTATGTAATATTAATAAATAGCGTAGATAATTGGTTAAGCTATCTATCTATTTTTTCTATTTTTATATTTACTACATTATTTGAATAGTTAAGAAACATTACTTTAATTCATTTATTCTCTAACTAATTTAAAAATTTTAAACATGTGGCTCTAATGAGCATGGTTTATGCTTTAATTTTTTTTAATTATTTTGAAAACAAAATTTAATGTTCTATGATTGAAATAAATCGTGTTAAATTGAGAAGTTGTACTTGTTTCTTTGACTAAGATTTCAAAATCATTTTTCAAAATTAATGATAAAATCGTTACAACTGATGTCTTATAATTTAAACGAGTATTTTTTTAAAAACAAATTTAAACAAGTATTTAAAACGTCTCACACTTGTATTTTCACTGTTAAATTGTATGGTCAATATGAATGACTGAAACATGTTAAAACAATTTTCTTATCATTTTTTAATTTAGTTGGTGGTTTAGACTACAACTTTGGTACTATTGTTTTCAATATTATAATTTTTTTTTAAGTTCAAGAACATATGAAAGAGCCAACTTGAAGATGGTTCATGTTGTATTAGAAAAACATGTGAAATGAGATACTTGAACATTCGAAACTCGTATTAACTAGTTGAGTTTTTTTTTAATATAATATGTGATGAGTAAAGATCGAACTCACAACTTATTGATTGAAGATATATGTCAATTACGATGCTCACTTTGACGTATTAACTTGTTAGGTTATGTCTAGGTTGTCAAAATAATATATAGATATATAGTGTTAAATATATTTAATGAAATGCTATTGTTAATAAATTAAAGAAAAGTGACTTATGCCTAAAAACTATAATTTACTTTTTAATATGGTTTTAAAAGAAATTAAATCATTCATATTTTAGAAAATAAACTTTAATTTATTGAAATCAATTTAGTGGAAACAGGAGATATAGCAATGATTTTGAAAATAGATTTTTTTTAAGYAAATGAAAATGCAAAAAACCATTACACTAGAAGATGAAACATGAAAATAATCTTCCTCCACGTAAAGAGATAAGACATGCAGATCAGACGAATCCAAAGCCAGACGCGCCAGCCGATGAGCAGCCGTAACACCTTCACGATTCACAAAACTGAAGAAAATTTGAGCACCCCAATCGGACAGCATCGCCTTGAAAGAAGAAAAAAGAACACCCACATCTGATTCATCCTCCCTATCAGACGTGAGGAGCTGATACACCCAGAAATAATCCATTTCAATCTGCAACCGAAAAAACCCAACCTCTCTAGCCACGAGGACTCCTTCCCGAACCGCAAGCGCCTCAGCTATATCCACCTAAAAAACACACTGCCAAGGTCGCACTCCCAACAACAGGACCCGTCCAAGAGAATCTCGAACTATAAACCCCAGTCCAGCCAACGAAAAAGTCGCCCTATACGCAGCATCCACATTAAGTTTAACAAACCCCTCAACCGACGGAGACCACAATTTGATGCGGTGCGCCTCTTACGACAGAGCCGAGAGGGAAAGGGAAACCCCCTACACCTCCTTATACGATTGTAAGTAGGCTCTAGCCTCATCAGGAAGATCATCAAGCGGAGCACTACTGTCAGAAGAGAACAATTGTTGATTCCGAGTATTCCACAATTCCCAGAGGAAAACTGAAATTTCTTCAATACCAGGCCAATTGACCAATTCTAACCAATCACGAAGAAGAAGAAACACACTCGTCACTACCCCAACGACTCCACCGCGGAGCCACGAAAATAATTCAAGAGAGGGCGGACTTTCTTGCAATGCCATAAAATATGAAGAGCAGACTCGCCTTTCACTCCGCAAAAGGCACAAATGTTTGACACATCTATACCACGAACCAATAAATTATCCCCTTAGACAGCCGATCAATAAATAGAATTTTGAAAACAAGGGATTGAATGAAAAAATATAGAAGATGTAATTTCAAAATGTTGTTTTCCGAATTTGTACTATTTGAATTATAAATTTCGAAAATAACTTAGAAAAATAAATTAACCAAATAAATTTTCACCGGACTTATTTTATCCAATTAATCTGAAAAATATAATACAATCATATAGGGGGATTATTCTGGAAGACGGGAGAGGGAATACAGCCTGGATTTTGTAGATATATACAAAATTAAAAAAATGCAACGTAATAAACTTTATGGTAAGTTGGTTTCCCAAAAAAACAAAAAAACAAAAAACAAAACAACAAACGGTAGGTTGAAAACACTATCTCCATGAAATCGACTGAACCAATAAGGTGTCTTTTGTCTTTGTTTTTTTTCTTTTTTTTTAATAAATATAATTCAAAGTGGTTAAAACATATTTCATCTATTAAGTAATTATAGGTTCGATACTCCTATATGTTAAAAAAGGATAATGAATTTTTTTCTAATAAAATAATTAAGTGTTGATTGATTTAGTTTTTTTGTTCCTATATTTTCGATTTTAGTTATTTTAACTCCAAAATACTAATTTTAGTCCTTGTCTTTTTTATTTTTGTTAATTTTAATTCCAATATTGAAAGAAAGTGACTATTTTAATTCATTTATTTTCATTTTTATCTTATTTATTTCAACTATTATTTTACCATAATATTCTACTTAATGTATTTTTTGAAACATAAAACTAAATTTATATTTAAAAAAATTTTGTAGTACAAAATTGAAAATGAATCAGATTTGGAATCACGATAACTATGACGAAATAAAGGAAAAAATATATCGATTAAAATAGTATTTAAATAAAAATATATATAGTTGAATGGTTTAAAATTTTATTTGTTGGGATTGGGAAAATGTAGGTGACTGGCTCTATGTCAAAGCCGACTCATCTTTTGGAATGAATTATTATCTCGTGATTCCAAGTCTCTTGCGTTCGTTTTTATTATAAAGTGGGAGTCAAACACGTGCCATAGCGAAGAGTTATCTAATTGGGGTCATTTTGGACATTACACATTGAAATGGATTGGAGACGAAGTAACGGGACGGGACTACCCATGCATTTATTTCTTTATTCATCTATTTTTTCCTTCTTGCCCTTTTCTCCCTTTATTCCTTTTTTAGACTTTTAAATATTTTTAATTCCGGATTTATTAACTTTACTTTATGTCAAAATAAAGAACATTCATTCACCCATCAAATTAAGTTTATCTATTTCCTATTGTATCTTTTCTCTTTATAAAGAAACTATATATTTTGTCCATACTTTATTTTGTTTATTTAATATGTGCTACTTCGATTATAAGAACTTGTTCAGAGTGATGTTTGTGCTCGTGTTATTATTTAGCATAATAGTGTTCATTATAGATGCTGAACTCTAATAAGATTTACGTTGGATTTGTTTTTCTAAATAAATTGCGTGTTTTTTTTTAGTCATGATGTTTATGTCTGTGTTTCTTTTGTTGTTGTCCTTGTTCAAATTCACGTAGCATTTTACAAGTTTATTTTTATTTTCATTTTGTGTCTTGATCTTACACGGTGAGATCATATACATATCACGTCTCAAAGGTAAATTACATTTCTAGTTAATGAATTATTAGGTTTTAGCCTTCGAATAAGTCGACAAACTAGCTTTCAAAAATCACCCAAATGACATCTAATTTTCGAAAAAATCCGTCCTACTATGCATTTTCGAACAATATTAATTGTAACAAAACTAAAAATATTTGTCAATTCAAATTAATTTATTGGTTAAAATTAGCACCTTTATTTTCTCCAAAGTTAAAAGGTTTGATATCACCTCTCACGAAAAAAAACTTCAAAAAATTAAGGTCCCGTTTGATTACAATTTCATTTATTGTTTTGTGTTTTTAAAAATTAAGCTTACAAATAGTATTTTCACCATACTATATAGTCTTTATAAACATTCTCAAAATCTACGCCATATTTTGAAAAAAAAAAATAGTTTTAAAAAACTTATTTTTATTGTTGAGATTTGACTAAAAATTCAAATATGTCTTCGAGAGAAGTGAAAAACTTACTAATAAAGTTGTACAAAAAGAAATCATTATGAAAACTAAAAACAAAATTGTTATCCAACGGTACCTTTATTCAAAATATAAAATGTCGTTGGAATCGGGTGGTACTTAAAATGCAAAAACATTATATGTAATTTAACCTATATTTAACATTAATAATTAAGTGGTATTATTGAAACCTAAGAATTAAGGTACATGAACGAATAATTCTTTCTCATAAATCATATGTTTTTCCCAAGTATATGATAATTATAATGCAGATAAATGACTTTTTTTTTCAATACATCAAGTGAGGATTCGAATCAGATACACATCAATTATTGTTGAGGGGTTGACAGATCGATGACCTCTTATTTAAACACATTCTCCAGAAAATTAGTAATAAATTGTTTTAAACCTTTTGCATTGCTCTTATTTACAATATTGGGAGAAATATTGTTAAGAATAAGGTCTCATGTGATTGTTTTATTTTAGAAAACAAGTTTTTCTGGAAACAAACAATTTTGCAAATTTCTATTTTAAACAAATATTTTCCAAAATGACAATCAAGAGTAAAAAGTTATAAGGTGTTAAATTTTTTTCTTTCCAATTAGTCCATATATTTTCAAAACGTCTATATTATTTTAGAAGGGATCATTTTAGTCCATATTTATAAAATTTTAACACAATTTCTATACTCGATGAAATCCTTTAATACGAAACTATGACCACATCTCAAATATTTATTATGTATAGTATCATATTAAATTGTGATATAATAAAACGAGATAAAAAAATAAAATAAATAGACTCTATTTAAAAAGTACAGGACTAAAATAATATATCCAAGAGCATGAGACTAAAATAAACCAAAACCAGTAGTACTGAATAAAAATAACGCTTTGAAATAGAGAGACAAAAATAAGCGGATGAAAAATGTATTTTAATCTTTATAAATCAAAATAAATTTAAAAGCTCTGTTTTTAATTTTGATTGTATTAAATGAAGAATATTAATTCATGTGATCCACGTGTGCAGTCAGAATTGCCTGATGTGGAGACAGGTCGGAGGCAAGTCTGGTGGGCCGCTTTTCCTCTGTCATCGCCGTCTCGTCCACGAACCAACCAATCAGCACCTTCCAAACACTGACAACTGGCAATTTTCAGCCGTTAATTTTATTTTTATTATTCTTTTTCAACGACGAATTTAACCCTAATTCTCATTCCCCATATCTTACTAAATAGTAGGGACTTCATCGTAAATTAACCATCTACTCCTCTCGAGTCTATATCCACTTGTCTGATATGTCTTTCAATTTTATAATTAAAAGTTCAAAAACATATTTAATGCAACTTTTAAAGTTAATTTAACTAATATTTTTTATTATACCTTTTCTCATGTTTTAACTATTTTAAAAATCTTAATTTTGGAATTTGTATAGTTCTATTAAGTTTATATTGGTCAAATATTTGATTATTAACTTTACCACATTTCTACCGGATTTACCTTTGGATATATATGAAATATTCATATTTTACCATCCATGACTTGTTGAGCCATTTTCCAGGTCGTTTTCAATGTGACTTTGTTATTTGATTGATTAATTTTTATTAATTTTTGTTTTAATAGTAAATTTTAACTTATTATTGAGTCGAGTATAGCTCGACTAGTCAAAATATTAGTTACATTTTCTACCGGTTATTATTTTGAATATTTAACTCTTATTCATCATATGAATGGTAAAATTATTGAGAAAAAAAAATATCATCTTGTTACTAACAAAATATATAAGTGTATATTTTAATTATTGAACTTTAACAAATAAAAAAATCACTTTGGTGCCAATATGAGCATAATTCATGGGGTAAGATACTTATCTGCGGCCAATATATCGTGCGTTCGAATCCTTATCCTTATATATTGGACTAACAAAAATCACTAGTTAAAGTTTATGAATTAAAATAAAGATTTTAAACTTTGGATGTCAAAGTAGAATAATCTCGAGAAGTGAAATTTTTTAAAAAAACTCTTCCTTGTATGACTATTAAAATTTAACTACAAATCATACATTTTATAACAATATAAGGTTTTGGGAAAGAAATTTGGAAAAATGAAAGAGAGAGTCAAAACGTCAGCGTTTTGGTGTTGACTTAAATAGAAAGCAGAAGAAATAAAGTTGAAAACGTGAAGATGATTGAGGAGTGATTGGTTGGGGGTCCACAGTGTCCGTGTTTGTCGTCGTATTCCGGTCAAGAACTCCATTATTTCTAATCCAAACACGACCTGCTTTCTTCCGAGCCTCTCGATTCTTGAACGGACCTCATTCTTATGGTAGCGGTGGTCATATTTGAACAACACGTTCCTTTTCTTTACCCAATTCAATTTCGAACTTTTCTCTTCGATTCCATATAAATATTATCAGATTTAAAAAAAAAAAATCACTTTCAATATTAATATTTAATAGGAATTCGAACTCGTAATCTCTTAATTAGAAATAGGTACCAATCACTCCTATCTTAAACTTAATTTATATTGACAGTTAAGGTAATAAAAAAATATATGAGTTCAAATCTCCACCCAATAAAAATTATATGAGTTCAAATCTCCACCTAATATAAAATCAACCACGGTATATTTCATTTTAAATACATAAGCAAGTATATAATATAGGTATATATATTTCATTTTCAAAATCACATATGTTAGTCGTACCCCATCTATTAAATAATATTGAAAATATATTATCTTAAATTAAATAATTCAGTCCCCACCCCCCACCTACCAAATTTATCTATTTTGTTGTTCCTTTATTACTAATTAATAAGTAAACAAAAGTTTTGTCATGTGGTTGGTGACCCTCACATTTTTCATTAATTTCACACAGCTTCCCATTGGATGAATGTCATCAACTTAGAACTATGCTTGAAATAAAAAGCACGTAACAAAAATAATAAAGCAAAATGAAATAATGATTTTTTACTGTTTTATAATTTTCACTATCCAATTGCATGTCTTATGTATCTATTTGTTTGAGTAGATACATTGGTGTCCAAACTTTTTTCACGATATCCAATTTGAAAGAGACACTATCGTATATTCATTTGTCGTTATAATTGTATTTTTAGATTAAAAGAAGGGTCGTGGTGCATTTTATATAACAAGATGTTTTGGTTCAGGAATATGGGTATTCGATTCTTATGGATTAATCAAAATGATACAAACTACAAATCGTAATCGTGCGTGGGTCAAATTTTTTTTATTTCGACTAATTCATAAATTTTTTAATATAATATATGAAATGGGGATTCAAACTCACAAACTTATTAGAAATAGGTGTTTAAATAAGTTATGCGTACGTCAATACTAATTCATAATTTTTAAAACTAAGTAAATGTTTGTTAAGCTCGTGCATCTTTACTAATGTTTAAATAAATACAATAATCGAGCTCATAAAAAAAGTACAATAATCATATTAATTTATAAAAATAAAAAGATAATGAAAAGTGGGGTTCGAATCCAAGAGCTGGAGTAATTTTGACTGATTTTTGTTTATAATGAAAATTTTTACCACTTCATATTTGTTAGTTGAGTTCATTTTTTTAGAAAATATATATTTTTATATAGTAAAAGAAATATAAAACACATATCATCTACGTTAAATTATAATATAATTAAATGAAATGTTAGATTTCTTAGGAACCATTTCATTTATATATATATATATATATATATATATATATATATGAATAGTTGGACAGTAAAATTTATTAGAAATATCAAAAGGAAAATGTATTTTACAAACCATTTCAAGTAAAGCAATGTAACCATAGATTTAGAGGGGGGAAGTATTTAAAAAATTAATTTTTGTTTAACGTTATAAAACATGTTATTATTGATAAGGTTCTTAATTTATTTTAACGTTATACATATTAATTTCGTATATTAATTTTCTACAACGTGTTTGTCTTTCCTTCATTATTTTATACTTCTTATGGGTTACTTGGGATGAGATTGGAAAAGGTTTTTCTCCAGGATTTTTCTACTATTTCGATAATGAAAATATTTAATTTATAACTATTACTTACTTACAAATATATTATTAAATGCATATTGAACAACTTTTTAATTGGGATAGATTTAATTTTCAAATCTGCCAGAAACATTTTATTTTCAGATTTATGTTGTAGAACCAAACGCACCCTAATTATTATTTTTGCAAATTCTACCTGTGTTGTGTAGCATTGAAAATTACGAAACAAATGAGAGATATATATTTATAGGAAAAAAAAAACCCCTCAAGAAGTAGCTCGCTTTCTTCTCCCTGACCAAATTCAAAATTATTTTCCAAAATTTCCCGGCAATTCCTTGAGAATGCTATGGAGGAGCAACACCAGAATCTCGCTTATGGAGCTCTCTCCTGCCCTAATCGACATTATGGTGACTCTCTCTCTCTCTTCGTACCTGTTTCCAAACCCTTGCTTCTGCAACAAATTGCTAATGATGTTCTTGGGGTTGTGGCAGATTTTCTCCGCTCGATCTTGATAGTATCCTGTTTCAGTCAATTATAGTTGTTTGAAGAATTCTGATTTCGTCAGTGTATTGTTTCCTCCGTCGTATTTTTTTTAATTTTTTTTTTGTGGATTATGGAAATGAAGTTTCGACTGCAAGCTCTCAATCGTCATTGATCAAAGTTGTACTCATCATCATTTTCTTTATAATGCACGCTTGAGTTTCTAGTTGCAATATGGAACTGTTTGTGCTTCTTGGTTCAGCTGCGGCTTTTTGTTTACTTTTACCCTAGAAGTATTAGCATTCTCTATTGCTAGTTATCAGGTTCAATTCGCTGTTGTTTCGCGGCAATATGTACTCTAGATTCCTTTCGATCTGGGATTTAGTGCTTTGATTTTGCCATGCCTGTAGGTTGTCCAATTGAAGGTATGGAATCTGTTGTTGCGACTGTCAGTGGCTACCATGGCACAGAAAGATTCAACCTTATCAAGATGATATCTTATACTGGTGCCAGCTATGTGGGTGCAATGTCAAGGTCTATTACTCATTTGGTGGGTTTTAATTGTAGTCTATATTTCAGTTTGAAAAGCACCAAAAGGTTTTCAATAAGATAAGTTTTTTAAAGATGTTTATGAAGAAAGAATGAGTGTAAAGTATTGAATGAGGATTTAACGAAAAGCTTTTTGGAGTATAATTATGCAGTATCTATCACTCATCCATCTGCAATCTTTGGCTAAAAAATGATGTTACTTATTGTTATATTCTTTGGTGATTAGATTTGTTGGAAATTGGAAGGGAGGAAATTTAGTCTTGCTAAGAAGTTCAAAACAATAATAGTCAACCATCGTTGGCTTGAAGATTGCATCAGGCAAGGAAAGCGTGTCCCAGAAGGTCCTTACATTCTTCAAAGGTATAATCAATTCTATCCGGAATGTTATTCATTCTGCATCACATTATATTTTTTTTTGCAAATAGTATAGCAGGCAATAACATTATATTTCTGTCATATGGGTTTTGTCCAAAAATCAGGAACTGTTTTTCTTTTTAAAAGAAAGTGCAATGTGCATTTCTTGATTTCTTGTTTTGAAATATTCCTGCGGAAACATATAATAGTAAACGAGAACTTAATTTATCAATTGAATGACTTATTGTTTCTGATTATCTGTTCTTCCTTTTGTTCTCCTTTGCCTTTTCTTTGTTAGGGTCTTGAGCTTTCTTTAAGGTTCGACTACATATCAGATGATTTCCCACCATTGCTTTTCAGCATCTATCCTGCACTCGTGTTTATTTTTAACGATTTGCATTGTGGATTTTATTCCTGCAGTGGCCAATCAGCAGGTCCCTTGTCAATTGAACTCCCTCTTGCTGCCAAGGATTCTGTCTCAACCACAAAGTATAACGTGCTTTCTGAAAAGTCACAGAATTGTGGAAATGTTGAAGAGCAGAGCATTAAAAGCATATACTCTTTTGGTGCAATCTGGCCACGTTCTTGTTTGCTGGATAAGGTGATTTAAGACATTTTTACCTCTAAAGATATTTGCACAAACTATCCTAAATATTTTTCAGCTTTAAGTGGGGAGAAATTAATTGATTAATTATTTTGTTGTAACTCATATCTCAAGAAGATTTAAACTTTTTAGGGAAGGAATGAAAGAATATGGATTTTTAAAATTGATTTAGATTTCCTTTCATGGTGTTTAGTTAGTAATTTCAGTTGAGGAATTCATTATTTTCTTCACGTTCATGAATACATTGATTCTTAGAGTCTTGGTGCCCATAAGTAAGATCTTGTCTTTGTGCATGCTATTATCTTAAGAGATAATGGTAGGAGTTCGGTATTTACTTAAAGGTAATGCTCATTATTAACCTTTTTAATGTTAATCCCATCTAGGATCTGTTCTCTGATTTTGGAAAAAGTGACGACACCTCTCATAAATCAAAGCACAAATTGCGGAAGAAGATTTCTAAGCAAGAAGACCCATCAAACTCAAGTAGCAGAAATAATTTTCAGGAACCAACTCCCTCCGAGTTTCTCGAAATTGAGGTAAGATATATCACTATTCTTTCCATCTTACCTTTTCCCAAGCATTTTTGTCCATGTGGCTATACTTCATATGGTTAGGTCCGCTTCTTTTGTGCTTCATGTCTAGAATGTGTGGTACTCTTGTACTAGCGTGAGGTTTAAATCTAAGAAATTTCTATTCTAATTACTAATGTGTAGTAGTTTTCTTTAAATATGATCTGGTTCCAATGTTTTAATTGCTGGTTCATGACATGGTATGTTCTGATTAAACTTCCAATGATTTAAAATTCTATTCTCACAAACTTCCAATAAATTGATATGTCCTGGTTTTATTCCGAAGTAGGGACCTACTGAATTTTCTGCTTGAAAAAACTTTGAAAACTTTCACTGTTATTGTTATTTTATTCGACACAACAAATAAAGTTATTAAATAGTACAGGACATATACACTAATGTGTTAAGCTAACCAACCCACAACTAAACAGCTGAACTAAAAAAAACTAAACTAATTCAACTTATTTAGCGGTATACCTAGATATACCCCCTCAAACAAATGGCAATGAGTAAGAAAGGGCATGGGCTTGCTTCTAAGATATGACAAATGTTTTAAAGTCATTGGTTTAGTAAAATTATCGGTTGATGAGCAGCAGTAACAATCTTCAATAAACTATCCTTGAGCACTACTTTTACCTAAAGTGAAAATCAATTTCTACATGCTTACTGTGGCCATAAAAGACTGGATCTAGGAAGTAGAGGAAACAACATGACATCAAACAACGGGAGAATTAAGGAACACAGAGATCTTCAAATAATTGTTTGATCCAAGCTGGTTTAGCCGCTTGGTTTAGCTTCTGTCAGAGCTTTTGGAAGTTGTGGAAGCTTCTTTCCAGACAGTGATATAAGATCATGGTACAAAAGTGTCACACACCCAGTGGTTGAGAGCCTATCAGTATTGTTTCTAGCCTAACTAGAGTCCAAATAGGCATGAAGATTAAATGTTACCTGCATGAAAATGCAACCATAGGATTAAGAACCTCCCAGATAATGAAGAATCTCTCCACGGAAGCCCTATGAGTAAGAGTAGGAGAATGCATGTATTGACTATGATTATTGACTGCAACAGTAATATTTGTACGTGAGTTGAGTATTGGAATGCACTTCCCGTACTTCTGTGCATTTAGCATCCTTATAACTACACGGCTCAGGAGAGATAGTTGTAGAACTTTCAATAGGAAAAGGAGTTTGGCAAGATTCGTCTAGGCCATGAATAAACAATGCAAGATGATTAAGAGGGGTTGATATGCGGGAAATAAACTGTGAAGCCTGATGATAAAATGACTGTGTACATGTGAGTGGTATAGCATTTATAATGTTTTGTATTAATCAAATTTGCCACAGACGTATGCTAACATAATCATGCTTTGAGTCTTTCTCTATGGAGTCAAATTTAAAGTATAACATTTGTATTGTTTCTAAATTCTAACTAAATTAAATCTAGAAAAGAGTCTGTTCTAGTTATCAACACATGTGACTTGTTAGTAGTTTTCTTCAATTTATTAGTGTGTTTTACTTCTACATTCTCACTGTGGGTTGATGACTTGATATGTTCTGATTAATCATCCAATAATTTCAAGTTCTATACTCCATAAACTTGTCAATCTATTCAACTGCCTGTGGTTATTAGCTTTCAGACGTTTTGCCTCATCTAGGAAGATTTGGAAGCTCATCAACCGTGTCTTTTGAATTTCTGAACTTCTGCTTGTTTTACTTTGATGACCACAGAATGTCAAATGCCACAACTTAAATGTAGACAATACCATTTTTAACAATTACACCTTTGCAGTTTTTAATTGGACCAGGAGATAGTTTTCAAATTGTCTGTTCCTTTTAATATGTAACTTTTACTTTCTTTTGAGTTCATTTTTTTGGTTTGTATGCAACACCTTGTCTTTCAATTTTTTCAAGTATCCAATCCTTTATTGTCCTGATGAAATCCTATTTCTTTGTCTTTTTTGGTAAATCATCACTACTTGAGAAAAAAAAAGCATTGTACTGTGAACCTCAATTTCTGTACTTTTGAACCATTTTCCATTTCTCTTAGAAATTTTGCCTTTATTTCATTTGAATAGCGTGGTAGCTCTTCAAGCTTGGCCAGAGATGAAAGAAAAGGTGAAAATAGTAATCTGTCCCCTACTGTTAAATCTTCACGGAGGCGGCGGCTTCTGAACAGAAATACTAGCGAAGATCATTGTAAGCCTGACGTTTGGGATTTTGACCCAGAGTGCTATCATTTGGGAACTCGTAACCATGGCAATAATTTTACAGTTTTGTCTTGCCATTTGAATAATGAAAGAGATATTGAAGTGGTAGGCATTGGAGGATCATCTGATCATGGTCTGTTGTGTGACGAAGGGGGAATTGTAAGTGACAGTTTTGAAGGTGTTGAAGCTCGCGAGAATCAATTTACTTCCAAAGATGCGAACTTACCAGTTGAGAATGCACCAGGAGTCCTCATGATATCTTCAGAAGATGAATTGTCTAATATTGATACTTTACAAAAGGAAATTGAGGACCCAGCTGTAGAACACAATGCGAGCCTACCCACTTCAGCAGAGTTATCATGTGTTATCTGTTGGACAGATTTTAGTTCGATGAGGGGAGTTTTGCCTTGTGGGCACCGGTTTTGCTATTCATGCATTCAGAATTGGGCAGATCACATGGTAAAAGATTTATTCAATTTCTATACATGTTTGAAGGATCCAATTAAATTATGTTGTGAATCTTGTGACATTATTTTTGCCTTAAAGTTGACACAAATATAAAAGCTAGGACCTTGGACAACGAAAATTTTAATTTATTCAACATATGAGAGTCAGCTATTTTGACTTCACTAACTAGGTTGCATTCTCGGCCTCCATGATTGGGACTAGAGAACAACTCAATTCAATTTGTTATCGTAGTCATAATCTTCTGAATGATAATGATTAATGCCATATATTTTGCAGTAGGACTCATGATTATGTTTCGAACATGTAAATTAGGGTTATGCGTGGTAGTCCTTTCTTTGATATATGCAAAAGTAAGCACTTCCAGACAAATAATCTAAAGGACGCTGGTGCCTCCATAATTTAAATCTGAAATCCTAGTTTATTAAACTGAGCTTATCAGTCGGTTTTAAACACAGGATACTTTCACTACTTGTCTTGTATAGTTGTATTGGGAATTGAGATTCTCGAACTATTAAGCAACATCACTGATTTGATAGTGAAGAATTAACCTGAAAATTGTGGCTTCATAGTTGTACAATAGTGAACGACTCTCAACTGGATGGAAAATTCTTTAAACCTGACGTTATAACTAAGTTGAACTATGCAAGCTTCAAGTTTATTTATTTTCCTCTGGTGCCAACTTCTACATGGTTTGAAATGCAGAGGTTATTACTAGTTATTAATTAATTATCATTCTTATTTTTTATACCTTTGATCTTGTAGAATGCGTTCTGTCAATTGATTTAACTGTTTTCCAGATGCTGTTAACGTTTTATCATGTACTTTGAATTTCGGAATCAGTGTCAAGGTCCTAATCTACTGTTCTTGATCCTGTAGGCTTCGAGCAGAAAGATCTCAACTTGCCCTTTGTGCAAAGCCAGTTTTCTGAGCATCACAAAGGTTGAGGAAGCTGCCACTTCAGATCAGAAGATATATTCTCAAACAATTCCATGTGGCCCGTCACTATTGGATATTTTCATTCTTCCCGATGAAAGAACTCTTAACAGCGGTGTTCAGGTTACATCTCTTTTCTGCTGTCAAGGATATTTAAGATCTCGTCTTTTATGGGGTTCCAGATTTTCTTGATCATCTCTCTCTCTCTCTCTGTGCATATTGAAGAAAATTGTGTACTGTAATATGGATTAGTTGTGAAATGCTTTATTGGTCAAGAAGTAAAGCAAGCCAATGAAACATAAGCATTTCATTTTTGAAGAATTCTTTTTGTTGATTGCTTTAAGGATTTTAACTATGTTGCATCAATAGGACCCGGCCATGTTAAGGGTGTGTTTGGGAGTGATTTTGGCATGGCCGAAATCACTTTTGCCATTGTCAAAATAACTTTTCTTTCCGTTGATCATGTTTGACAAATTAAAAAATTGATTTTAGGAATGCATAAAATCACTCTAAATTGATTGATTTTTAAGGTATTACTTAGATGGTGATTTTGGAAACTCCCAAGCACACCGAACTGTATACTTGACCTTTGAGTTTCACTTCTATTTTCATGATCGCATCTTCACAATACTCATTGCATCTTTATGATGGCATAATCATCTATTATGGTTAAACGGCCCATCTGGACCAACTGCTGATTCTTGATGGTTAAAAGCAGGCCTCTGTAGGAGGTGTTTGTAGTGCATGCCGATGCCGGGAACCAGAAGACCTCCTCATGAGTTGCCATCTTTGCCAGATTCGACATATTCATTCGTACTGTCTGGACCCTCCCTTGTTACCATGGACTTGCATTCACTGCAAGGATCTGCAGACACTCTACCATCGCAGCCATTAATTTGTTATCCTGAAATCAGGTAACTTTCCTCCACTTTCTGCTTCTGTTTGTATTATTCTGTTTACTTTTAGTCAATCATCTAAGTTAGGTATCCGGTATTGGTGGATTTTGCCGTTGGCAAAGTGGATTAAAGGGGAAGCGTACGGGTTGTCGTGAGCACTAACAAATAGCGAGTAACTTGCCTTAGGATAGATTGCTTATGTCAGAAGATCCAATTTGTGCATCTGATTATTAAAAGTTGTCGCTGGAGTTTAATGCCCCACTGTTTGCCTTTTTATTTTTGTTTATCAGTAGTTGGGAGCTTTGGGAGGTAGGGCACTTCGTTTATATTATTTGGGTAAGTGTTTAGTTTTGATCTTGGAATTTGATACATATTTTTTATTAAAATTTTGATTATTAACTTTTGAAAGTTGATTTTTTATAAGCGAGTATACCAAGATTATCACTTTTATACTGGGATCACATGTGAAATTGAAACAATTAAATTGAAGTTTTAAAAGTTGAAAGAATAAAATAGAAAATAGACTATCAGAATGAAGGGATAAAATTGAGATTTTAAAAAGCATATAGAAGTTTAGAAGACAGAATCATGGTTAGATCTATTAATGTTATTAGAACTTCATTCACAGGATTATTGACCTCAGTTGCATGTGCACAAATACTACTACCATTCTGTATGAGAAGCCAAGCACATGGCATTTACCAAAAGCATTACTATTTTTTTTTTATTTTTATCCCTCGAGTTCAACATTGTTCGGGATGGGAATGGAACCGTCAATCTTTAGGATAATAACAAATGCTTTATCTACTTAGTTATGCTCGGATTTGCTCTAAAATATCTGCTTATAATACTCCATTAGAAAGATTTGGAACTGATTTTGTTTAGGTGTCAAGAACATCAAATGGGGAGACAATTGAGGGTTAGCTCAAGATTTTGAAGCAAAGAAAAGCCAGGCTGCCTCCCACAAATCTCCACTGCTAAGGTTGTGCCCAACACTTATTATTGATATTACTTTGAAAAGTTTCAATTTGTTTGGCAAATGATTATGATGTGGTTTTGAATGTAATGTTTTACATCAATGACTTTTACGGAAAGAGGAGAATAGGGAAAAATCTACCCCTACATCTTAAAATTCTTATTGTGCACAAGTATTATTGTTATATTGAAAACTCATTGAAACTTCTCCCTTTCAACTATTCATATGGGATTTTTTTCCCCAAAAAAATTGATGGATATATTCCATTATGACTCTTGTAATTGTTTTGAGCAAGTAATTTTGAATATTTTATTATGGCATTTGAAACATGTGGACCTTTTTTATATATGTTATCAGCAAAAAAAATGATGGATAATACTTCCTTACATTAAAAGATCAAGTTTAAAATTTAAGTTTGGTCATTAAATTTTGAAGGTCGTGTTTATAAAGTATTTAATAGGTTTTTGAATTTTAAATTTGTATTTAATAGTTTAAACTTGTAAGATATTGTATTGAAAGTTTAAGAACTTATTCTATGCTATTTAAAGTTTATTGACTTCTTAGATATAACTCATAAGTTGAACAACAA